>JNVV01000016.1:211441-315356 GCA_000733355.1 Falciphora oryzae
TCAGGATGCTGGACACCAAGATCCAGGTTCGTGGATCTGGATGCCGACGACGGGCGGATTGACGACGGACGGCAGCGACCTGGCCAACAAGCTTGGCGAGAGACGCGTCAGGTACGGGCTCACGGCCAGACTGCGGCGAAAGACGAAAAGCCGTTGCTTGGAGTGGGCTGGGAGCAGGATATCAGGGGTATTCGGGGTTGTTGAGATCTCAAGGAAGAGGGCGCACGGGAAAACAGTCACATACGACCATACCCACCGGAATATACGGGATCCCGTCCGCTCTCCCCTAGTCAAACCGGTGAGGGCCGAACTAGTACTCAGGTGGGTGACCACTGGGGAATCCTCGGTGTTGTATGTTTTGCTTTTATTTCTTCCATTTTTTATTGCTTGATGTATCAATAAACAGGTCGCTCCCAGCAAATCCATCAGGTCTTGTGTTGGTAAATGCCTCATTCCACATTCGCCCTCGTGCCCACCGTCGTGCCGACGCAAGACATGACGCCGCTGGCGCCGACCCTGTCGCCACCTCCAAACAGCTTGATGGACTCGTTGATGACGTCAATCACGTCCTGCCCGCCGACCTTGAACTCGACGGCGCCGCCCGTGCCGCCGGTACGCTCGACGCCGAAGCGGCAGGTGCCAAAGTGGAGGAGCTCGCGCTGGCCCGTGATGCGGTGCGTGAACTCGGTCGACGCGTCGCCCTCGATGTTGCGGATGATCTGCCGGCAGTCCTCGACCAGCGGCGACTCCCCGCTGCCCCTGTTCTCGAACGTCGACTCGCCGCAGTGGTCCCTGCCCGGCGGGGTGTCGCAGGGGTAGTGCGGCGACGAACCCGCCCCGGCCGTGTTCCAGGACTGGAACGCGCGGTCGGCGCTGCAGACGGGCAGCTGCACGAGCCCTGGCGTGTCGACGTCCAGGCTTACCATCCCGCGGCGCACGTCCTGCCTGCCCGCCAGGTCCGTGAGGCTGACTTGAGCGTTCTGCTGCTTGTTGTACGCCCACGTGGCAAGAGAGCCGCGGACCAGGTCCTCCTTCGTGACGCCGCCAAAGTCGCCGTCCTGCAGCGCGCTTAGGCCCACGGGGGCTGAGAACTTGTTGTCGCGGCAGACGCGCTGGCAGGGCCCGCCGTCGTAGTACTCGCACTTGCAGACGCGCGCGTCGCCGGCCAGCTGGACGAGGTAGTAGAGCCGCCCGTCGTGGCAGACGCTGGTCGCCCGCGCCGTCTCGTCGTCGACGTACTTGCTGGCCGGGTTGCCGCCACAGCCGCCGCCCGAGTCGAGGACGAAGGCGTACGTTTTGGAGCGGCGCCACAGCCCCGGGACGGCGAAGCCGAAAAAGGCCTTGCGCGCCGTGCGTTGGATCTCGACGGCCGTGGGCGCCCTGGGCTTCTCGCACGCGGGCTTGCCGGCCTGGCCGCAGCCGGCGGACCGCTCCCACTCGCCCGGGATCGGCTTGCCGTCGGCGAGGAGCTTGGTGAGCGAGTCGAGGCCGCCGCTGGAGCCGTCGAAGAGCTGCCTCAGCGCAATGTCGAGGCTGCTCTGCCAGCCCAGGACGATCTGGGCCGCGTAGTCGGAAAAGCTCTTCTGCTTGTCGGCGTCCCACTTGTCGGCTTCGGGCGACTGCAACAGGTCCTTTGCGAGCGTCGTGCCCTGGCCGATGAGCATCAGGGCGTTGTCCTTTGTATTGTCGAACGTGGAGCCGCCCCTGGAAAAGGCGGGCAGGGTCTTGAGGAAGCTGTTAAAGGGGGGCGCGGCTGCCCCCAGGGCGCCGACGGTGATGAGGTCGATCATGACGTTAAGCCACTGGTTCGTCTTGGGCTCGGGGATGGGGCGAATGCGTTCTCCATGCACCGGATCGTCGTCTGCACGCCCGCCATCATCTCGACGAGGCCGTCGTAGTACTCGTGGTACATGAGGTGGATCTGGATCAGCGACTCCCAGATGAGCTTGGCGGCCGGGCCGGACTTGGGCCCGTCGGCTCCCGCCGGGCAGAGAAAGGCGCCGTGGCACCTGGTCGTCAGAGCCGCCCAGCAGGTGGCACCCTCGGCGGCGCCCGCCAGGAGCGTCTGCTCTGGCGCTTGGCACTGCTGCCACCAGACCCGCCGCGGATGATCTCGTCGATCTCGGCGTCGGCAATGTACCCCGACGTGTCGGTGCACCTGCCGGCCGTCGCGTCCGAATTGAGGCGGTCGCCCGTAAACCGGCAGGTCGGGCCCCAGCAGCCCGGCGTGGCCATCTGGAACGAGCGGCCGTAGCTGGTAACGCCAACGACGATCTTGTTTCCCGGCACGCCCGCCTTAGTCACCATAGCGAGGGCCTGCCGCGTTTCGGTCAGGTTGACCTGGCTGCGCAGGCAGTTGCCCGTATCGCAATTCTCTTGCGAGTACTCGTTGCCCGCGTCCCACTAGCCGTACAGGTCGTACGTCATATAAACGATATAGTCGACGACCTTACCGATATCCTTAATAGGGAACTGCTTCAGGTACCAGAAGGACGCGGGCGCGGCGATAGCGACCGTCTTGCCGGGCAGCAGGTTCTTAAGCGCGGCGAAAAAAGCCAGGTAGTTAGGCCCGTCCTCGGCCTTGCCCGGGTCAAAGCTCGGGAGGTCCAGCGCCCCCGGGTACTTTTAATCGATATCGACGCCATCGAGGTCGTGCTTTTTAATAAAATCGGCGATATTCCAGGCCATAGTCATACGGTTGGCCGGCTTAACGCCCTCGCGGAAAATGTAATAGGTGTCGGGTGTAACACCCCGCACAAAACCATGGCCAGCAGCCGTAGGGGACGCCACCGGTAACCACAAGGGAGGCCTCCGGGTGGTAGCCGGAGGGGCGCAAGCCCTGACGGATATGCGGATCAGGAGAGTTTAACTTTGCGACACGCGCGCCGATCAGCCCCCGCAAATCAGCCCGGCCCGGAACCCTAAAAGGGACGAAACACATCCGGCTCCAACGGACGCCGCGGAGGAGGCAGTGTGCCGATAACAACCGAAAGGCAAAACGGAGGGCTAAAACATAAAGAGGGCCCGAGAGACCCCCTGTGAAGGAGGTTCGGAAGGCAAGCTATCGTTTCTGTTTTTACTTACACCATAAACTTGTTGAAGCCCTGCACGAATACGACTATTAAGCTGCTAAACCTTTAAAACCTCCCTGCGAAAACCCCCCTTTTCCAGGCCTAACACTACTGTAGCTGGCTATAGTAGGGCGGAGGCCTGTTACATCGGGGAAGGTCGAAAAGTCCCAACCACCGAAAAAAGGATGCGTTTAGCGCCGCGGATACGCTTAAACTCACCGAACTAATACGACGACAGTACGTCGCCCACCTGGACCTCGTACGCCGGCGTCAGGGTGCCGAAACCGAAATACAAATGGGTGTATTTTAAAATATCGATCTAAAGCGCGTCCTGGTACAGGCACTTTCGCCCCATACCGTACCCCTGGAAATATGCGAACTTAATAGCGCCGCTACCGGTACCCTTAACCACGTCAACGCCGCAGTTAAAAATGCAGCCGTAAGTCCCCGGTTTGGCCGTACCGGGCGGGCCGGTGTTAGTATCGATGCAAAAGTCCCGCGTAATGCCGCACTAGGCTCAAATGTTGCAGCAAACGTTCAAAAGGCACGGGTTAAGGTTTGCAATCTTAAACCCGTCCGTCGGCGGTTTTGAATCGGGCTTCTAAGGGCCACAAACGGCGTTGGCGATGGGCGCAAGGAAAAGCGGGGTGCCCTTGCTCAGGCACATAATGGTTTTAGAAAAAAGCAGCTTGCAGCCGGACCAGCCCCAGGTGTTTTTATTAAATTCCTCGAGCTCGCCGTTAGTAAACCCGTATTCGGCTCCTAAGTTAGCGCAATTGTCGTTATCCTGGATTACGTACGAAAAGCAGTCCTCGTTAGGCAGGGGTTTGGGCCGCATATCGGGGAAGGTGCCGCTGGAGCAGCACACGTACTGCTTGGGCCTAAGCGAAACGCAGATGTTAGGGTTGTACTTGGTGAAATCGGCGGCCGAAATGCCGCACCTCGCGGCCAGCTCTGCGCAGCCGTTCCCCGGGCTTACCTGGATGGTCCTGCAGTCGGCGCGCTTTTGCAGCAGCAGAGAACCGGCGCGGACTCGGACGGTGGAGTTGACATCGGGAGAGGTGCCGTTAACGAGGGACGATATGCCGTTACTGATAAGAGGCAGGGTGAATGTGGCCTTGCTGGCAAAATCTCGCGACTGCAAAAACGTCAGGCACGTCTAGTCTCAGAGGCTCAGCCCAGATGGGAGCGGCCCCGCATGTATCTTTTTCCCCACTTCTAGCCACATCAAATTCCAGCCAATCAAACCACCACCCCCAATTCCGCTCCATCTGGTCTGAGGAAGGAAGGTGCCAATTGGCCGCACTCCACTGTTGGCCCGCACGTGACGTTTTTGATACAACGCATTTACCGGTATATATCCTAACTCCGTTGATAAGCCGTGCATTTAAACGTAAAAATCTGCATAAAATAGCCCGAAATTCAGGCATTATAGCGATATGATTTTTATATAGGTGCACGTATTATATCTGCCGTAAAAATCAAATATAAATATATATAAATTATATAAAATATTAAATAATTAATTAAATAAAAATCGGAAAAATGCAAAATGATTTGCGTTATATAAATTAAGTCTGGACTTTCCCCGTGAAGGTTTTTTATACCGGTATCGCTTTCCCCCGTGCTAATATTTAACGTTAAAATATTATATATATAAATATTATTTATACTTTATTTTTTATTTTTTTTAATATAAATAATAAAAATAAAAATAAAATATATTTATTATATATCGTAAATAACGAGCGTTTTTGCAAACTTTTATAATTATACATATAAAATTCGTTAAAATAAAATAAAACCGGTTTTTTATATTAAAACTTCCGATTTAATTAAAAAATAACAGTTGTACCGTTTTTAAAAGTTTTTATACAAAAAGAACCGCCAAAACGAGAGCTTTATACAAATATATATATTGCTCGGGTGCACGGGCCGCATCGGATTTGCATATATAAAATATATATATTTCCTACATATATAAACCGTTTATATTACCCGGCTAATTTTAACGGTATAAAAAATCGGATAGCTTGTTGGGATTCCGTGCAATTAGGGCTTTAAAATGATATATAAATTATATTTATCGGATAAAAATTGGCCGTTTTTTACAAGGGTAATCGATCGATTTTTTACATATAAAAAAGGAAAAATATCGATTACCCCTATATAAAACGGCCAATTTTTACGCCATAAAAATAATTTATATATCATTATAAAGCCCTAATCGCACGGAATCGCGACGAGCAATCCGATTTTTTATACCGTTAAATTTGGCCGGGTTGTATACGTATATATAAAATTGATCGTTTTCGCTACCGCATGTGCCATTTCGCCGATTGCCTATATCCAAATCAGCTAATTCGAATGCCAAAAATATAAAAAAAAAATCATTAAAAAGCCCTACTTCCCAGCAATCCCAACGTACAACCCGCTTTTTTATAAAGCTAAAATTGGCCAAATTGTGGCCGAGTTCGTAAAGTACGTGCGTTTTTTTTTGTATGGGAGCCACCGCATGTGCGGGAAAAAATCACCTTCGTTCCTCAGACTAGATCCAGTAGAAGTTGCCCGCCCCATAAAAAATCCGTGCACAGACCAGTGACTTCTTGCTAAGCCACATGAGCCACAATTTCGAGGCGGTGGGGCTCCGGCAACTAAAAACTGGAGCATCTAGTCTGAGCCTCTGAGACTAAGGCACGTCGCGTTGGCCCAGGACTGCATGGCCTTCTGGACGGGGGCGAACGTGGCGTTGCTTGTAACCATAACGCTAAACGTTTACGTGCTATCGTAACCGCGGCCGCAAAGCTGCATTGCTAAGTTAAGCGTCGTAACATTAAGGGCGTTAAAGTTGTCCTCGAAGGTTTCGAAAGCCAAATTGCTAATGCTTTGGTTTAGCAAACCTTAGCCAATTAGATGCCAACAGTAGCCTGTCCCGAGCGGCCGTGCAAAATAAAAAGCCGGTTTAAAAAAGCCCCGTGGCCGTTGTTAATGTACTCACGCATTTGCTGCACCAACGAGCGGATAGCAGGTTTAGCAAGACCGAAGCCCTCGTCCCACCAGCCCAGCTCGAATTTAACCTCAACAGGAGATTCAGCCATTGTAGCAACCGACGAGACGGACTCAAACTCCATGTTAACAAAGTCCGTGCCAAAGGAGAAGCAGGCGGTGATACGGTGGCTAGTGCCCGGCTCATCGACAGGGTCGTAGAAAGAGAAGCCGTAAAACACGGTCTGCTGGCATCTTTTAAGGAGGTTGAAGTTGGGGTACACAGACCAGTTCCCCGTGTTTGGGCCGGCGTCAAGGCAGCGTGCGGGACAGAGGTCGATAGCCCGTACAGCTGCTGGGAGGGCGCAGACGGCGGCAAACGCCATCGTGAGCCATGGTGGTGTCATCATGGTAATGGTTGCTTAGACACGAGATGAAGACCTAATGAGTCCACGATAGAACCAACACTCTGCATGACTCCCATGAACCTCGCCGAAGGAGAAGACGGCGATACGCGGGTTAAGTAAGGGGCTCGGAGACCATCGTGATCTTCTTCCATCAGGAGCGTGCTCTGCAAAAGATGCCACCAAGTGCTGCTGGTATCAACCAACACGCACACCATACCCGCAGCCGTAGGGGTTGCCGACCATTGCCTCACCGACGAATCCCACGGGACACCTGCAATATCTTGACTTATCAAGATATATTTACGCCAAGAACCTGTGATCCCATAAGCAATACGACCCTGCACATCCTCGGGCAGTCGGGGTCGCTATCAGAAAGGCCACGCAGGCCCAAGATGATATTCCCTCGATCCTGCCCCTACTCCAAAAACTAGCCGAGAACCTCCGCAGGATTTCGTCCAAGAGCATGCTGCATTGATAAATTGGCTGACCGGCCAGCCATGGTATGGAAATCACGGTATTAAGATTCCTGCAACTATATACCCAAGATTAAAACGGGGAGACGGAGAACAGAAAAGGGTGGTTAGCCGTAGCGAAGGTGACGGGATAGCCGGAGTAGATCTTTGACGGATCAAGCGAGAAGGAAGCCGACGGCACCGAGGGCAGCAGCCGCAAGATTGGCGGTACCTGCAGTGGCGAACCGGCGAAACGCGTGGTCCTCCTTGAGGCAGTTGGCGGGCTTGCCCAGAGGCTGGCTGCACTTGGTCTTGAGCGTCACGGCCTCCATGCTCTCGACCGCGGCCTTGTCGATCTTGACCCGGCAAGGGTTCGCGGCCGGCGTCGGGGAAGGGGAAGAGTCCACGACCGCACACGTGACGTTCTCCCTGGTCCTCGAGCCGGGACACTCCTGGAGGACGTTGTCGGTCCCGTCCGTCACGCTGATGGCGAATCCGCGGTCGGGGCACTCCATGTCGCTTGCGGTCGCGGCGACGAGGTCGGCCGTCCTGCCGCCCCTCCTGACCTCGATGTCGACCACGAAGTTGGAGGACCTGTTGACGGCGAACTCGGTCGAGGCGTCTTGGGTTCCCGGCGACTTCTTCAGGCACCCGACCCAGTGTCCCTGCCAGATCGGCCTGACGGGTCCTTCGCCGTCGAGCACGGCGTGGGTCCAGTACAGGTAAGGGTCGCTTTGGTTGCCTGAAAAGTCGGACAGGTGGCGTTCGAAGTGGTCGTTGGCGATCCAGTCCGAGGTCGTGTTGGTCATGCTGAGAAGCCGGTATTCGAGGCGAGGCTGGAGATGCTCGGCCAGGTTGGAATTCTGGAAGGCCCAGACGATGGGGAACTCGTCCGAAGGCCCATAGGTCTCGTTGGCGCGGGGGAAGACGAGGCCGACGTCCAGGATGCCGGCAGCGCTGGCCACGGCACCCAGGTAGGCCGCCGCGCCAGCGAGGGGCCAGGCAGCGGGAGAAGGGTGCCACATGCTGCTGCCTGCAGTTTCTGCTGTCGCTTTCACTGTCGGGGCCGATGCCGCTGATGCCGCTATCGCGGAAAGAAAGTGTGAGTGCAGGCCATTTGCGGTCAGCAAGTGGGTGGTGTTGCGAAAATTCGAAAATGAATGAAATTGGGGGAGGGTGAATGCAGAAGGGAGGGATGGCCAGAGAACCCCGGTAGGATTTTATCCGGCTGTAGGCATGCGATGTTGAAGATATTGAAGCTTGGCATCGTGGATTCTCTCAACGATATCGCCTGACATGGAGATGCTCCAGGCCACCAGGCAGTCTTTCCCCCACACCCCCACGAGCTGAAAACCAACTGCCTTGGCCGCTTGCCCCTTTATGTTGGTGTCCTGCTGCTGAGGTAGGCACAGAGGCACCTTGCATATCCAGCCTGGGCGATGAGGGCGGCCCGACTTTCACTCCCGAGAACGTCTTCCTGCCTATATTATCCACAAGATGTAATCTTCACGTCTTAATGGTATTTACCCAGAGCAAACGCCCTGGCTCTGCAGTGCCCAGCCTGCAGTCAGCCGACCAACAGCCGGTGGCCAGGCCTCGTTTCGGTTCCGAGAAGCACCTGTAGTTTCCTCGTCCGGCCGATATCGAGCCCGCTTCGAGATTCTGGGCCGAGCCTTTCTGAAGCCGGGAGTTTTGCATCATGGACTGCTCGCTCCAGTCGACAACACGAACCTTACACAAGTATAAGATGCCAGCCTGGAGTTTCTCGTCGAGGGCAACATGTCTCCTCTTCTCAAGAGACAGCTGCCTCCCTTCCAATCCCGCACCAGACAGTTAAACCCTGAGACAAGATGCACTTCTCAAGCCTCCCCCTCATGGCCCTGGGGCTACTCTCATGCCCGGACCTGGTCTCGGGCGCCCCGCACGCCCGCCGCAGCGTCGAGTGCTACTTCGAGATGGCGGCCGAGAGCGACGACACGTGCGAGAGCATGGCGTCCAGCTGGGGCATCTCGGCCGACGAGTTCGCTAAGATCAACCCCGGCGTGGCCTGCCCGACGACCCTCGAGGCTGGCCGGCCGTACTGCGTCATCGGCGAGTGGACCCCCGACGAGACCACCTCGCGGGGGGCTCCGCCGACCACGACGTCGTCGGCAACCACCAGCCGGCAGACCACCACCACGACTACCGCCCCAGCCCCTCCGGGCAACTCTCCCCAGATGCCCGGCATCGTCGCCAACTGCAACCGCTTCTACAAGGTCCAGTCTGGTGACACGTGTGACGCCGTCGCCCGCCGGACTGGCGTCGCCGTCGCCCAGCTGCGCAGCTGGAACGCCGAGATCAACGACAGCTGCACCAACCTGTGGCTTGACTACTACATCTGCACCGGCGTGTCCGGAGGAGGCTCCAACCCCACTGACCCCCAGCCCCCCAACTCCCCTACCCTCCCCGGGGCCGTCCCGAACTGCGACAAGTGGTACAAGATTGTGTCCGGCGACAGCTGCGACTCCATTTCCGCCGAGAACACCATCACCGTGGGCCAGTTCCGCAGCTGGAACACGCAGCTCAACTCCAGTACGTTCAAGATCCCCCTTTTTTTTTCCCATACGGCTCTGCATTTTTTACTATACTAAAATTCGGTCCCTTTCCCTAAAAACACAAGACTGCAACAACAACCTCCTCAGCTACTTCGCCTGCGTCGGCGTCCCCGGCGCCTCCACGCCCATGCCGGGCACCGTGGCCGGCTGCAGGCGTTACTACGAGGTCGTCTCGGGCGACACCTGCGACACGATAGCGCGCAAGACGGGCGTCTCGGCAGTCGACTTTAGGCGCTGGAACACGTACGTCAACTCGGGGTGCACCAACCTGTGGGCCAACGCCCTGGTGTGCACCAGTGCTTAGGAGCAGAGCTGCTTTTTTTTTCCCTTTTTTTTTCTTGTTAGTTGTGCGTATCTATAAAACAAGAGAGTAGCAGCCTGCTTGTAATCGTACATCCTAAACTGGTAATGGAAGCGGATCCGAAACACAAGCCGGACTGCCTAAAAGGGGTTTACTCCAAATAGTTCATACTCGAATTGTCGACTTGGTAGTCTTAATGGCCCACCCTTAGTGAAAAAATCACGTCACCTTCAAAAATCTACACAATCACGTTCGAAAATGCGCATCTCATAATTACAACTCGCCGACTTATGCGGCAACTACTCGGAAGCTTCAACCGTTCCACATCCCGACAAGCACCCACTCGGCGAACGGGACGAGATCGTTACATGCAAAACAAGGTACCAGGCCGTAAGATCCATATTCCCCATCGGCAGGCGGCTCCCATGCAGGTAACGTTGAAACAACAGACCCAAAGAGGTCCCCGAAACCCAACGCCCGCCAAGGCTGCAGGTGAGATGACCTCCTAGGCACCAACATTACTTGCCGCGCCGAGTCCGCAGATTCGGGGTCCACTCAAAGTTTTCTCCATCTTTTTTTTTTTCTTTCCTTTTCTCTGCCTCCAAGACGAGGGCGTATACCATCATCGACCGTCATATCACACCTACCCCTTCGTCTCCGTCACCGCCTCTGAGCCGCCCACCGCCATGATGACGAGCCTAAATATTAATCGTCCGAGGCGGGAAGTCGGCCCGGCTGGTACATGACCGGCAAAACAAAGCAGCAAAATCACTCGCGGATAGCAATAAAAGAAAAAGATTGACAGGTACATTTGGCAATTGGCGGGGTGCGGTTTGGTTTGGTGGTGTGGCTGGAGTGACAGCGCACACGCACAACGGCGCAAGCCCTGCATATCCTTACTCTCCTGTTCCAGGATTTCTCCTCTCCCCGTCCTGACACCTGATGCATGATAACGGCGCATCATATTGCCGGCAGCTGTAACGGTCCCCCCCTCCTTGCCCAGTTAGGTCTAGGGAAAGTCTAGGGCAAGGCGGAGAGCCCTTGTCAAGAAGCATAGGGCTGAAGCTGGGAAAGAGGGCTGTGTGGCACTGGCTATTGGATACTGGCTGAGAGAAGAAGACAAAGGGTGGGTGGACGGGAGTGCCGACCCCTTGGGTCTGGGGAAGCTATGACGGAATCCAAGGTTCCGTAGGTGGCGCAAGCTCTCGGGGGATGCCGAAGGTGAGGATCCACCGAACGACCGCTAGACACTCCATGCCTAGTCTAGCTAGCAGGGCAGTGGAAGCAGCGTATCAAAGGTCTCCAAAGTGCCTCGCAGTAAGGCGATAGGCCGGCCAAGGATACACTTGGGCACACTGGCGGCGCTTGACTCGCTCCTTTGCCGGAACAGTTGGTACTAGACCTCAAGGAAGGGCAATATTCTCCCCCGGCCGCACGTGGGGAACATTGTTGACCATTTGGTGTTCGTTCAAAGCGGTTGGAGGGTAACGGGTTGTCTGGTCCGTGAAGACGGCCCCTGCCAGTGTGCAGGGTCCATTGTTGTTGCTGGGCGGTTGCCTGCTGCTACCCACACTTGAGACGAACCTATTGAGGAAGCAGTACCGGCGGCTAGTTCGTGATAGGCCAGAATACATCAGCAGTTGGCACGTAGTATCGTGTATGGCAGCGCGAGTGTGACTCGATCGCCGACGCCGGGTCCCAGACCTGAAGAAGCGACCGAACCACATCACCGGGCCCTCTCTTGGCGGACCGCAAACGGGAAGCAGAACGCCAGCTGCCCGGTGGTGGCTGCGGTGGGCTCGTGTGACGTGATGGGGGAGGCGGAGGAAGGTGGGTTCTGGGCAGATGTCATGGACGAGGACGAGGAGGGGCCCAAGTGGGCCAGAGGCAGACGAACCGACGACAGGAGACATACCGCCTCTTGCTTGACCCTGTGGCGCAGTCGGGCCTTTGAGCACCTGCGTGAGGGCCAAGCCAGTCGGACGGGAAGCAGTCAGACGGGAGCAGAGGCTGAGCACGGTCAAGGCCAGCAAGAACGACGACGGATGCGTCCGGCGGCGCTCGCCTCGACTGTGGGGAGGACCAAACGGGCTAGTGGCCCGGAAGCAGACGAGCTGGGGTGGGCGGGTACAGGCTGCATGGGGATGCCGTCAAATCTGGGTCGAATGGAACGTCGCCGCCGTCCATCTTTCAGAGATGCGAGTGATGGATGTGCGATGTGACTTTGGGAGCGAACCCTTGTCGCAACGACAGGGCGGAAAGCTTTTGAGGCTAAAATCAAGGTCCAGCCATGCTGGTCAGCAAGGCGGCCAGCCAGCCAGAGGGCTTGTCGACAGGGAAATGTGGGACCCAATGGCACCGTCCCGAAGAGTCGGTGTCGGGGCTTTTTTTTTTTTTTTTTTTTTTTTGGTGGTGGTGTGTGCCCGAGATCTCGAGTCTTGTCAAGATGACATGCGGCCTGCGAGGCTGTGCTTATGGTAGCGAGGGAGAGAAGATATGCGTGGGTCGGCGATGCCTCGATTGGCTGTTGCCAATGCTGATGAGTGTGGGGGAGGAAGCGAAAAAAGAGAGTTGGTATGCGGACATCATGTGGGTGTGCCATCCATCCTTGAAGCGAAAGCCGACGTCGCAGTGAAAAAGGGCCTTTTTTGTTGTTTTGCTTGAACCTCCCTGCAAGAACGGTTTGCAACTATGCAAAAGGCCAGCACCGGTCCCGGTTGGGTTACCCAGAGCAGGAATGCAGACAAAGGGAAGGAGGGGGAGAAGAGTAGTATTCGGCTCTTCTTTTCAGAGCAAGTGCAGCCGCAGCCGGGAGGCAGAGCGGCTAGGGAGAGGAGCACGACCGCCGGGAAAGTCGAGCGTTTTCTATTTCGTTTCTGCCCTTCTTGCTCATCCCCTTTTTCCTTCGCATGGCGTAGATTGGAGGAGTCTGTCGCTGGGGCTTCTCCCTGCAGACGGGTCGTCTTCCGGGCTTGCTAGTCCTCGTCTCGGAGGTTTGTTTGCGGAGACGTGTTTCTCTTGTCGTCGTCGTCGTCTCGAAGCAATGCAGGAGATGAAGCCGGAAACGAAGGCCGAAGCTCGCGTGGCTCGCCAGGCTAAACTGCTCGCGACGACGTGGAAAGAAAGTGGGCATGTGGGGCGCGTTCGGGATGCGTTGTTTGTTTCGTGGTGGTCGATGCAGGCTCAACACGTGCGTCTGCACTAGCCCGCAATCGGCCTAGCGGCTGCCACCTGCTGAGCTTGTGGTGGTCGTGATTGGCCCAGGCCGCAGGACGGACCCCTGCCTCCAGCTGTCGCGCACGCCGACGTCTTTCCTACTTGGGAGCTCGTGCATCGGCAGAAATGTCCAGCTTCACGGAGGGGTTTTCTTGAACTTTTTTTTTTTTTTTTTTTTTTTTTGCTTGCAGGCAAGGATGTGCCACGTTTGAGAGGGAAGGCCCCCGGGAGTATCTGGCGCGATTTGCAAGATTTCCGCCTGGGCGTTCGGTCTGGGCCTGACGCTTGGACATGCGGGACGGCTTTCTGAGCTGGGCAAGGTTCCGCGGGAGCAAGGGAGGTTGGCGCCCTACGGATATCTGTCCACGCTGTCGTGCCCTGTGTGTCCATCCGTCCAGACGTGCAGACGCACACAGGGTTGTGGTGGCCGTGGCTGTCATGGCCGCGTGGAGTGTGGTCTAGCCTCACGCCCCCAGGCCGCTGGCCACGAGGTCGGTCTGGCGCGTGCACTCTCTGGCTTGCATGCGATGTGGTCGTGGAGGGTAAGAAGACCCGACCCGACCGATAGACAACGCGAGTCGGCCACACCTAAAAAAAAAAAAAAAAAAAAAAAAAAACGGCGACAAACAGTCGGCGTATGGGTGCGACGGTTACTGAACTGGCCCCTTGTGCAGAAACAAGTTGCTGCATACTTAGGTAGTTAGACCCGTGGTTCAAATCGCTGCCGACTATGTCGGTGCTCATTTGGAGCGGTAACATGTTGTCCAGTCATGTCTTTGTCAGAGGCAGTCTTACTAGCACTCGAGATGAGGTGGGCCCGCGCAGATACGGAGGAGCAAGAAGGGTCACCGCCGGAGGCAAGAAAAGGAAGAAAAAAAAAAAGATAGAAATAAAAGAAAAACAGTCAGTGCCCACGGAGCGGTCCACACCGAGATGCGCATCGGTAGGGTAGCGTTGGCTTTGGCCACGGAATGAACATGACACGATGGCTTGCCGCCTCCTGAGGCTATCCATCCCATTTTGCTATCCTGAAAACGGTAGGGCGCTGAATGTGCGTTCCGTGTATCCGGGAGAGAGGCAGGGTGAGAGATTGGCGACCGTAATGGCGCACCAAGTGATGCCCTATCAGGAAGTCACCTCCGCGTTCGGGTCGTTGTTGCTCGTGTCAGCTCTTCCCAAAGGGGACAGTGCTGAGGGCGCCATCTGGTCCAGCCAAAAGCGGCCCATGCCCTCTTTCTTGGCAGCTTTTTCAGCCTTGCGACAAGAAGGTAGAGTCTCCGAACGAAGCACATATCGCAAGTAGGCTCACTCATGCAAAGACCCTCTCCACCTGCAGTCTCGAGGGCTGCAGGTGTGGGATCTGACTTTGATGCTGCAAGCTGCAGTGGACCGGAGTGTGGTGCTGGTAGTGGCTGCAACGCCCGCTCGTATTGTCGGTATTGACGCGGTGTCTGCGGATGGCGGGATACGTAGGTACGCAGCAGATAGAAGAAGAGGTCGATCCAATATCACGGAAGCGGACATGGGATATCGATGGTGTGCATACCGTGCCTTGGGGATTGCATCTGGCACTGTTGAATTGCGCACGCAGAAGGTACGGAAGCACAGTGCAGCTTCTGGGGCTGATCTCGGACAGGGGTGGTGGTTGCGGTCCCGAGTCTGGACCGTCAATCATGGCGAATGTTTACCGCCCATCTTGGCGGCTTGGCCCTCATGGCAGATTCGGAGGGGTGGGCAGGAGCTTGTTCTCTGGACGAGAAGGAAGCAGAAGGAACGGGGAATAACCGGGCGGCGTCGCAAACCTAAAGCCCGAGATGAACAGACTGGCGAACCGGCCGTAAGGTTAATAGGCCCATGGAAGCCGAGGCTGGGTTTACCCAGAAGAAGCAGCGCGTAAAAAAAGATTGGGGGTCTTGTTGTGTTTTTTTTTTTTTGCCTCTTGTGCAATCGAGCCAGTTCGAAACCGAGCTACCAGGACAGCACGCGCTCAGGGTTGCTTGCGGCAGCGGTACGTACCTTTGGGCAAAGAGGTGGCGCTGTCGTGCCTTTGGCGTGGGTGGAGGGTGGGTGGTCCAGCCATCGTCTGTGCTTCCTTTTCCTGGTCGATGGCCTTGTTTCCAGGAAAATTGCGAGGGACAGCGGCCATGCCCGCTGCGTGCAGTCGAGGGAGGGAGGTCTCCAGAGTGTGTCCTGACCGCCTCCCAGTACCGTCGTCATCTGTCGTCTGCCGTTGCGGGCGTCAACTCCAAGCCCCAGCCGCCGGCAGCACCGGCGGTCGCTGAGAGCGGTTCACATTCCGTTTCCTGGGCTGAGTTCGTAGCGTGGGTAGGCACAGGTAGCGCCAAGCCCGCGTTCTGCGCCGCACGCGGTTTGATCAGTGCGGGTCAGTCGCTTGGGATCCCCCAATGTGGGTGGACCCGCTGGCGGAGAGGCGACTCCAGTCGGTCGGCGGTCACTGCCAGACTCGGCGGGCAGCAGCAGCAGCAGCGGCAGCGGATGCACCTGCCCTGCCCGCATGTCAGCAAAGCAAAAAAGCGGGCATGGATGAGGGACCAGAAGCGACTTGGCGGACACAGCTCCAGCTCCAAGACCCGCATCGCCGTGCTCGCTTCTCGTCCCACGCCATCGGTCCGTTAGCTCCAGAGCAGAGGAAAAAGACAAGAAAAAAAAAGAAAACAAGCCGCACACCTACACACACACGCCCCTACCACCACCGCCTTCCAGTCCCGAACACCAAATATCACATTTGGCGGCGTCAACCCAGGCCTCCTCCCAAGGTATCCTCGTGGATCCTCGTGGTCTTTTTGCATGACTTCCGCTCGCCGCCTTGCTTGCATATAAAACCCCCGGAGCTCCCCAGCCTCTGTCGATCGCCCGGTTGGCCCTACCCCACCTTCGCGCCTCCTCAAATCCATTGCCTCTGCTCTCATCTGCGCGCCTGCTTCCACCCTCGAGAGCTCAAGCTGCCCTGACCAGTCCAAGACGACAGACAACCAGGTAAACGAACACCTAGCATCGACGACCTGCCTCTCCCGACCCCGGCAGCCCGCCCGCCTACCTCCTCGACTCAGATAGCCCACGACGTCGTGTCGGTTCGCCCGGCCATGTCTGCATACTCGGGCCAGGGCTACCACGGAGGCTACTCGGCCCCACCTCCGGGCCAGTACTCTCCGCAAAACTACCATTATCCGTATGAAGTCCCGCCTGCTTGCCGGTGTTGATGCCCGCTCCCGCTGCTGCTGCTGCTGCTGCTGCTACCGCTGCTGCTGCCATCGGCGTGTGTAGCGGCGACGGGAACGCTGCGCCATGATGCGGCCCGTTTCACCGTAAAGCTTGAGCCCTGTGGTGGCTGACCAGCGTTGCTCCCCCAAAAACCTGCAGCACCCAGCAATCGTACAACGGCTACCCGCCGCACGGCCAACCTTCCCCGAGCTTTGCCTACCAGCAACAGCCCACATCCCAGAGCTACAGCGGCTACCCCCAGGTACGTGCTCCAGCCAGCGGAACCCGAGGCAGGGTCACCCCTGGGCGGCAATGTGTCAGCGAAAGCGGGGATCAACACCAAACAGGGAAGCTGATCGTGTCGCGCCTGATTCGCAGTCGCAACAACAACAGTATGGATACAACCAGCAGCAGCAATCGTCGCATTATGGGAGGCCTGGTAAGTCCCTCGCCTGTCGTCCCGCCTCCACACCGTCGCCTGCCCGCGCCAAAAACACTCCCGCCCGAGAACGACCAGAAGGAACTAAGACCGCATGGAAATCCAGACATGCCAAACGCCGGCCCCAACGCCTACAACATGAACAACAGCAGCGCCCCGGCACCCCCGCCCTCGGCGCCCCTGCCCTTCCCCGACGCCCCCCAGTCCTACCAGTATCAGTACTCGCAGTGCACCGGCAAGAGGAAAGCCCTCCTGATCGGCATAAACTACTTTAGCCAGCGCGGCCAGCTGCGCGGCTGCATCAATGACGTCCGCAACATGTCGGCGTACCTGGTCGAGCACTACGGCTACAAGCGCGAGGACATGGTCATCCTGACCGACGACCAGCAGAACCCTATGAGCCAGCCCACCAAGCAGAACATCCTGCGCGCCATGCACTGGCTCGTCAAGGACGCCAAGCCAAACGATTCGCTGTTTTTCCACTACTCCGGTACGTTCTGTCTCGCTCTTCGCAAGAGGCTCAGAAACCAACCGCTGACATGCTCGTCCGCCCCACAGGTCACGGAGGCCAGACTAAAGACCTCGACGGCGACGAGCCCGACGGATACGACGAGGTCATCTACCCGGTCGATTTTAGACAGGTCGGCCACATCACAGACGATGAAATGCACAGGATCATGGTGATGCCGCTGCAGGCCGGCGTGCGGCTCACGGCCATCTTCGATTCGTGCCACTCGGGCACTGCCCTCGACCTGCCTTACATCTATTCGACCCAGGGCATCCTCAAGGAACCCAACCTGGCCAGGGAGGCCGGTCAGGGCCTGCTGGGCGTGCTGACGTCGTACGGCCGTGGCGATATGAATGGTGTTGCCAGCAACATTATGGGTTTCTTCAAGAAGGCCGCCAATGGCGAGGATGCCCACAACCGCTCTTTGGCCACAAAGACCTCTCCCGCCGATGTCGTCATGATCTCGGGGAGCAAGGACGACCAGACATCGTTCGTATACCCACATTTTCCCCCTTACCCCTATTTCACACTTACCTGCCCAGCCTGAACCATTATAACCATTTTCACTTTCGTTTTTTTTTTTCTCTCTCCATTTATTTTATACTTCTTTTCTTCCTCAAGCGTAACGATTTTATGGGGTTTTCTTTTCCTTCTTCTACTTTGGGGCCCTGGGTGTTGGGCACGCCTATGCATAGCACGGAGTCGGGGGTGATTTAAAGACGTCAACTGGCAACAGACGCGGGGTACCAGGCAACAAAATACGGGGTTGGCGTTTACCACATGTATACAGGGAGCGGGTCGGGCACACTTGGTGGCAGTACTGGCTACCACACGCGTGCCCGTCCCCTATTTTTTGAGCGCTCCAGACCAGAATCCAGCCCTTTTTACGGCTGAGATTTTGTGTCTGGGGCGACGGGTCACGTTGGATGGGTTGTGTCAAGGGCGACTGGCGGAGGATGGGGAGCGCACTCTTGCCCTGTCTTTTCTTCTCATTTCTCCACCACACCGCTCCTCACCATCTCGAGCACATGGCTGACAACCACATCTTTTTCAAACAGGGCCGACGCAAACATTGCCTCGCAGTACACTGGAGCAATGTCCTGGGCCTTCATCACGGCGCTCAAGAAGAACCCCCAACAGAGCTACGTCCAGCTACTCAACAACATCCGCGACGAGCTGGCGACGCGCTACACCCAGAAACCACAGCTCTCGTGTAGCCACCCCCTGAGTAAGACCGTCCGCGGCCCCTGTTCCCTTGAAAGCTCCCGTTCTATGGTGCCTGGCTGGCGACGACTCCTTGGGGTGCCGCCGACCATAGCACCGAAAACAAAGGGCATCGTTGGGCTGACCGAAGTTGCTTGCTTCTGGCACGCAGACACGGACCTCCTTTTCATCTTGTAATTACCCCACGACGACAACGACATTCATAGCGTGTAATGATATGGGCCGCCGACGTACGGCCGCCGCCAAGTGTACATGAGCGAAATCATAATGGATCTTGGAAAAGCAAAAATCGGAGCACAAAGCATCCCCAGGACTGACGGTACCACGAGGGGCTCTTCTTTCTTTCTTATAACTGATGGTTTTCCTTGTTCACTCTTTGATCCGTCCGGCTCACGGAGAGGAGATGGCGACGAGATTGGCAAAATTGGTTTTATGCATCGGACGGTCTCTGGGGGGCCCGGCATGTCTCGACATGTCTATACCAGGCCTCGCGTGAGAGAAGGGATCTGTTCCTGGGTTTGGATACCATCTCTCAATTTTCTTTCTTTTGCTTTGGATAATATTTCCTCTCGGCCATGTGGCATTCGGTTGATAGCTGGGGAGCAAGCGGGGACAGCCAGGAAAGCTGTCGAGCGCGTTTTGTTTGGTTGAGCGGACGCTTCTCATGACCATGAGGAAAGAATGACCTTTTAGCCGAAGCGAAGGTGAACACGTCTGTTACTTCGGTTCATCATTTTGAGATTTGTGAATTGTAGGCATCCAAGGCGAGACTAGGTAGTCGTTCGATGCATTGACGTCAAAAAAAAAAAAAAAAAGTGTTTGCTGGCGTGAACAACCAAATATATATCGTGAATTCTTGAGAGCAAAGCGCCGCTGAAAGGAAGCAAAGAGACGGAGCAAAACCCAGAAACTACCTAACCTAAATAGATACCAAAAACGCCAGGCGATGGACCCTCCATTTTCCCTGCCTCGGCTCCCAAACACCCAAATGATGACGATTTTGATGACAGGAAAAACCAACTGCTATGATGTTGCCCAATGGAAGGACGGCGACAGGTTACCCAGGTCTCGTGAGCATTCTTTTCTTGTCCAGCATTCTCCAAACAACGAAAAAAAAAAAAACAGACGCCTTCCTCCCTTTACATTAAGTCCGCCAAAACAGCAACAGAAACAAAACGCGGATATTACCAATTGATAAAAATAGCCCTCGGGATCAGGGGTGCGCGGCGTAGGGCAGACCAATGAGACGCGTCGGCGCCTCTGAGAAAGGCAGGCTGGAGAAAGCTGAGACCCGGAAATAGTTTCAGCTAGACACGCGGCCGACAGCGCAGGGGTGGGCGAGTCCCAAGGAGGATAAGTAGCAGGAGTTTGCGATGCAGCGGGGGTATCGAAAAGCCAAAAAAAAAAAAAAAAAAAAGAAGCGAGGAAGGAATCAAATCATGAAAAAGGCGTTCGTTCCCTTCAAGCCCCGAGGTCGACGGTGAGGCTGCCAGTCGTTGTCGCACCCACGGGCCAGCCATTCGCGCAGACACCACCACCAGCGGCGCTATCATTGTCATCGTCATCACCGTTGGCAGCAGCAGCAGCAGCGGCCTCGTTGGCGTTGAAGCGGGCGCGGACCTCGGCGCGCCACTCGTCGCGCATGTGGCGCATGCGCCTGGCCCGCTCGACCCTCTCGAGCGCGTCCTTGAGCTGCCTGCGCGTCTCGAGCTGCGCCGCCCACGCCTCGGCCGCCCGCCGCGCCCGCACCACGAACCGGACGGCGTGCAGCGCGTGCTTGAGCTTGCGCCGGGGCGTCTCGGCCGCGGCCTGTGCTCGCTCCTTCATGCGTCTGCTCGGCATCTCGGTCTGGCCGATCGACTGGAGGATGTTCTCGAGAACCCGGAGGTCTTGCTTGTTGCTGTGGGAGGGGAGACGGGGTTAGTTTTCTTGCTTTGTTTGTTCGTGTGAATGGGCCGGGAATAAGAGAAAACTTACTAGGCCTTGGCCTTCTCCAGCTTGGCCTGCAGGTACCGCTTGCCCAGCACCGCGTCGGTCCGGAACTGCACCTCGCGCTCGTACCGGGCCTGCATCCACTCGATCTGCTTGGCGAGGCCGCGGATCTCGCGCTTGTGCCGCTCGCGCTGCCTCTCGGCCTTCTCCACGATGGCGTTGACGTCGACCCCGCTGTCCTCAGAGTGCTGTTGCTCTTCCTGCTGCTGCACCGCCTCCTCGACTTCGGCCTCGACCGGCGCCGCCTCGGGCTGGGCCACGGGGATACCGCTGCCTGCTAGCCGCGCGAGCTCGGCATCCCTGGCCGCCAGCAGGAGCGCGTTGGCCACGATGGCGGACTCGGCCTCGTCCCTGGCCCTTGCCAACTCTGCGTTGCCGACCTCGAGCTGGCCGAGCTCGCGCCGCATCTTCTCGGCCTCGGAGCGGTAGGCAGCGCGCTCGCCGCGCACGCGCTGCAGCTTCATGCGCAGCGACTCCTGCGCCTTGGTCAGCTCGTCGACGAGCGTCTTCTGCTCGCGCACCTCGCGCTCGAAGGCGGCCGCCTCGATCTGCGCCTTGCGGAGCAGCGCGTGCAGGTCACGGCGCTCCTCGGTCGTGACCTCGGTCGCCGCCGTGCTGGCAGTGGCCGTGTTGTCCTGCGTCTGCTGCTCGAGCGCGGCCGCGTACTGGTCGCGCTCGCGCCGGTAACGCTCCAGCTTGGTCTTGTGCTTGGCGAGCATGGTCTGCGCCGCCGCTGCCGCCTCCTCCGCCGCCGCTCGTGCGTCCTCGAGCTGTTGCTCCAGAGCCGCAGAACGGTCCTCGAGCTCGCCGATACGTACCTGCAGCTCTTCGCGGACGGTCGACGAGTTGCGCTCAGCCTCGCGCAGCGCCTTCTTGAGGTCCTGCCCGACTTGGTGGGCAAGCCCCAGCTGGTTGCGGAGTTGAGCTAGCTCCGTCTTGCTGCGGCCGGCCGTCGGTGTGCTGGCCTCGACTGTCGGCGACATCATAAGACGCGACATCTCGGCCTCGTGCATCATGCGCTCAAGGTCGGAGATCTGACGCTTGAGGTCGCGCACCGTGCTCTTGTGCGCTGCCTCGCGCTCCGCAAAGTCGCGCTCCTTCTGGCGCGCGTTCGTGAGGTCCCTACGTAGAATCGACAAGTCGCTGTTGCCATCGATGTTGTTGTTGTCGCCCAGAATGGCAAGCTGCGCCTCGTAGTCATCGACGCGGCGCTCCAGCTCGCGGATCTTGCGCCGGGCCGCCGTCAGCGCCTGGCTGTCGCCCGACTGGCGGAGCTTGGCCTGCAGCTGCAGCATCTCGTGCGTCAGCCGCTCCTCCTCGGCCGCCGCCTTGTCCATCTCCTCGTCGAATCGCCTCTCGACCTCGAGCCGGTGCTCGGCCAGTTGCCTGTTCTCCTCCTTCAACCGGCGTACCTCGTTGTCGAGCTTCGTCTTGGCCACCCGCAGGTTGATGCGCTCTTGGTCGAGCTCGAACGTATGGTCGCCCCTCTGCTTGGAAAGGAGCAGGAGCTCTTCCTCGATTTCGGCCCGTTCGGCCGCTAGGACCATGTTGTCCTCCTTGAGGCGCCGCAACTCGCTTTCGAGCTTGGCCTTGGCCGCAACGATGTCGCCTCTCTGCTGCTCGAGCTGCACCGTCTGCTCGCCCTGTTGCCGAGCGATGTTAAGCTCCGCCTCGACCTCGCGGAGGCGTGCTGCAAGCGTCTTGTTTTCGTCTTTGAGGCGACGCACTTCGCCATCCAGCTTCGTCTTGGCGGCTCGGAGGACAATGCGCTCCTGGTCGAGTCGGAAGGTGTCGTCGTTATCGTGCTGATTGGCTTGCTCCAGCTGGGCCTCGACCTCGGTGAACCGGACCGCCAGAGACTTGTTCTCCTCCCTGAGACGGCGCACCTCGCTGTCAAGTTTGGTCTTGGTCGTGCGTAGCTCGATGCGCTCCTGGTCGATCTTGACCGTGTCGGCGCCCTGCAGCTTCGCCAGCCGCACCTCACCCTCCAACTCGTCTCTCTCGGCCTTGGCCTCGGCGAGGGAGGCACGCAGAGAGTGCATGTCGATGTCGAGGCAGGCCAGCTGGTCCTGCAGAGCCTGCTTCTCCTTGGTTGCCTTGGTGAACTTGGCCGTCGACTCTGCCAACTGCGCCTTGAGTCTCTCAAGGTGCTCGGCGTTGTGCTTGGCCACCTCCTGAGAGACCGACGTCTGCTTGCGGGTCGAGTCGGCCATGACGGCCTGCAGGGTTTTGAGCTGCTGCTCGAGATCGTCACACTCTCTCCTGGTCTGCTCCAGCTCCTCCGCCGCCTTCTCCGACTCCTCATCCAGCGTCGTCTGCAGCACCTCGATTTCGTCCTCGAGACCCTCAACCTTGTCGGCCTCGGTTTGGTGGTCGAGGTGGGCCTGGCGCAGCTCGTCGCGGACCGTTGACAGCTCCCTGCGCAGATCCTCTAGCATTGCCTGCCTGGCTTCGAGATCCTGCTGCAGATCGTCGATCTGGCGCCCAAGTACGGCCTCCTCCTTCTTGTGGCGCTGGGCTTCACTGTCCATCGCCTGCTGAAGATTGAATTCCTTGCTCGACAGCGCCCCCTCGGCGTCGCGCAACTTCTCGATGGTGCGCTGTAGACCCTCGGCCCGCTCTCTTGCCTGGTCGCGCTCGGCCCCGAGGTTGTGCATCTCAGTCTCCCACTTCTCACTGTCGTTGTCGTACATGTTGTCCTTCTCGCGGATCTCGGCCTGGAGATCCGAGATCTCGTCCTTGAGGCGCTCGATTTCGTCTTTGAGTTGATCCCGGCTGTTGCGCTCGCTCTGTATCGTGCGCTGTCGCTCCTCCTCTGCCTCCTCGAGCCTGGCGCGCAGCTCCGCAACCTCACCCTTGAAGCGTGAAGTCTCGCTCTTGGACTGGTTTTGGACGTTGCGCTCGATCTGGAGGGCATGTTGCCTCTCCTGCTCCACGGCAGCCTCGAGCGTTGAGACCTCCCGCTGCAGCCTGGCAACATCCCGCTGGAGGGATGCAGACTCGTTTGTCAGGGCATTATGCCTCGTCTGCAAAAGACTCTTCTGATCGCTGGTCGTCCTGAGATCGGCCTGTAGCTCCTGGACCTCAGCCGCCAGCGACCGACGTTCGCGGTCGATGGCTTCGCGCTCTTGACGCGATTCCTTCAACTTGAGCTTCAGGCCGTCCACTTCCTGGCCCTTGGCGTCAAATCGGTCCTGCAGCGCCGAGTACTTGGTGCGGGCGTCCTCTATCTCGTCTTGGAGACGAGCGACCTTCTCCTCCACTTGCCTCGAGAGGCCCTTGGTGACCACCGACTTGTTGGCCATCTCCTCTTGAAGCTCTTCGAGGTCTCCCTCGGCGCGGTCCTTGGCGTCGACGGCATCCTGGAGCTTATCCTTGAGCTCTTCAACCTGATTCTCGAGTTTCCGGACATCGGCCTCCAGGTCCTCGATGGCATCGTTGGCTTCTTGAAGCTTGCCGCTTGTCTGTGCCTTCTCCTCCAGCTCAACTATGCGCCGCTGGGAGTCCTTGGCCTTGTCCTCGGCCGTCTGAACGCGAAGATTTAGATCTTCGAGCTCGTCTTCGTGCTGAGATATGATGCGGTCCTTTTCGCGGATGTCGGCCTCGAGGTCTCCGATTTCGTCCTGGAGCTTTTCGGCCTTGTCGTTTTCTCTTTGGCTTTGATCCAGTCGCTGTTGCAGATCCGCCACGTCAGCCTCCTTGGCTTCTAGTGCTGCTTTTAGTCGTTCCAGCTCGACGCGCTGGTCCTCGGTGGCGTGTCGTTTCCTGAATTTGTTCTGCATCTCGAGTATTTGTTGCCTGTAGTTTTCCAGGTCCTTCTCGGCAGATGTGAGGTGTTTCTTGTAGCGCTGGAGGTCGCGCTGCATCGTGACCTTGTCGACCTTGAGCTCGGTGTTCTCCTTGAGGGCAGCCTCACTGAAGCCGGGGCCGGCCTTGCGCAAGGCCTCCTCGAGGAAGTGGATCTTGAGCTTGAGGCCAAAGTTCTCCTTCTCGATGCGGTCTATGACGCTCTCCTGTTCGCGCAGCGACAGCTGGTTCTTGTCGTGCAGAGGACTCTTTCCGACGTCGCGACGCGACTTCATGATCATGGGCGTCGTCACGGTACTGTCGCTATCCACCTGGGGCACGGGGGTGCGGCCGACGAAGGATGGCGTGCTGCGCGACGCGCCGAAGACGCTGTTCTCCACTGCAGGCAGGGGTGACAGGTCCTCGTCGATGCGGGCGAGCAGTGCGGCGGGCGTGGCGGCGACATTCTCCTTGCCGCTGCGACGGCGCGTTGCGCTTCTCCTGGTGGCCGACTTCAGAAGCGGTGTAAACTCGGGGCCGGCTATTCCCGCGGGCAGGTTGTGTCGCTCTGAGAAGGGGGCACGCTTATTGCCGCGCGGGGTGCGCAGGCTGCCGGCCTTGCCGCCATTCCGGAGTTGCTGCAGCACATTGGGGTCTTTGGAGGGCGACTGGAACGACACCTCCTCGGACATGTCGAGGTCGTGCTGGCCGTTGAGGTAGGTCGCGTCGCCCAGGTTCGTCCTCGGGGTGTCGAGGGCGCCGAGTCCCGCCATGGCGGGCAGCTCACGGCGCGGGCAAATTAAAGCAAAGGCGTGTGCTGTGCTTATTCGTAGCGGCGCATCGGCAGCAAAAGAAATGCCAGGTGAACAAGAGGGAAAAGATGCTCGTAAGTTGTGAAGTAAGCAATGGATCTGGCTGTTGTGGTATTCTGCAGTGGTTTCTGGAAGCACTCTTGTCCAAAAAGAAATAGCGAACGCGTCAATGGCGGCGCGCAATGGCAATAAGTTGAATGGCTGGATGGTGGGCTGGTGCAGGGGGAAGAACCAGGGAACGAGCTCCAGGGTGGGCGCGATCAAAAAGTCGCGGTTTTCCCGCAGAGCGTGTCGTGGAGCCGAGAGCTTGGAGCTTTGTTTACATGGTTGCCCAAAACGGAGTAGCGCCCTGGCATGGACCGGGCAGGGGCGGGGCGATGATGTGTCCCGCCGAGTCAGCTGACCTCGCGCGCGCCTTCCTGCTGACGGACGCGCTCAGACACGGTAGCTGCTGAGCAATTCCGCCCCTCGCTTCAATTGCGTTTCTGCCTGGGACCCTTTTTGCCACCAACCCAGCGAAGCATTTCCAACCGTGTCTTGTCGTTCAAACTTCCCTTGCCGTCGTCGTGCCCGACTGTGATTTTCGACGGCAATCGAAATAATCATCACCTCGAGCCAGGCAGACAGCAAAGAGGAGGGATCCCCGAGGCACCTGTCGTTATCGGGACTCCCTGGGTGCGTGCCTCGGAGACACACGCACGCAGTTCAGTTGAGCAAATCGCCAACATGTACGTTTCGCACCTCCGAATAGGCTCGCCGGTATCGCGTTGGCTTTACTAACTGCATCGACACTAGGAGCTCGCTGCTGGCAACACCAGGCGGCAACAAGGAGAATGCGAACGCGCCTGGGCGCCGCTTCCCCACGCCTCAGTCTATCGAAAGACTCCACAAGCCATTCAAATGCCCCGGCTCGGCCACGCGGCGGCCCGAGGCTGACCGCCCTGCCCGGAAGCGCCGCAAGGTTGACTACAAGGGCGCTGATGGCAGCGAGGATGCCGACAAGCCGTGGACCAACGCCGACCGGCTCGCCCTCGCGAACCGCGACGCCAACAAATTCCCCGTCTTCCAGGTCAAGGACAAGAGCACCGTATTCCGCAAGGCCTTCATCGTCCCCATGGTCAACAAAAACAGTGCCGCCTACAATCCCAACCGGCCCCCTCCCACCCTAGGCCTGAGGCAAGGCGCTACCTTTGTCGCAAAGCCGCTACATGATCCTAGCGGTGAGTTCGCCATCGTGCTGTACGATCCCACAATTGATGATAAGCCGAAGGTGCCCGAGACACCGGTCGAAAAGCCGGCCGAGGCCGAGCCTGCCAGCGAGATGGATGCACCTCTGGTTCACAAAAGCCTGGCCGAGATCCTCGGTATCAAGAAGAAGGTTGAGGGCGAGCATCCACGCGTGCCCGTCGTCATCGATCCGCGACTGGCCAAAGTCCTCCGCCCACATCAGATCGAGGGTGTCAAGTTCATGTACCGATGCGTAACCGGCATGATTGACGAGAAGGCCAACGGCTGCATCATGGCCGACGAGATGGGTCTCGGAAAAACACTACAGTGCATCACGCTGCTATGGACCCTGTTGAAGCAGTCTCCAGACGCTGGAAAGTCCACGATCCAAAAGGCCATCGTCGCCTGCCCGTCGAGTCTAGTCCGGAATTGGGCGAACGAGCTTGTCAAGTGGCTCGGCGCCGACGCTATCACACCCTTTGCCATTGACGGCAAGGCGAGCAAGGAAGAGCTGACGCGGCAGCTACGGCAGTGGGCTATTAGCAGCGGCCGTGCTGTCACGAGGCCCGTCATTATAGTCTCGTATGAGACGCTTCGCCTGAATGTCGAGGAGCTGAAGCACACCAAAATCGGGCTCATGCTGTGCGACGAGGGCCACCGTCTGAAAAACGGCGACAGCCAGACCTTCACAGCGCTCAACAACCTGAACGTCTCGCGCCGTGTTATCCTTTCGGGTACCCCCATCCAAAACGATCTCTCCGAGTACTTCTCGCTCATCAGCTTTGCCAACCCAGCCCTGCTTGGCACCAGGCTCGAGTTCCGAAAGAGGTTTGAGATTCCCATCCTCCGGGGGCGAGACGCCGACGCTACCGAGAGCGAGCGCGCCAAGGGCGATGAGCGCCTCAAGGAACTCCTCGAGATCGTCAACAAATTCATCATCAGGCGCACAAACGACATCCTGTCCAAGTACCTCCCGGTCAAGTACGAGCACGTGGTGTTCTGTAACCTGGCGCCGTTCCAGCTGGATCTGTACAACTTGTTCATCACCTCGCCCGAGATTCAGGCCCTCCTCCGCGGCAAGGGCAGCCAGCCTCTCAAGGCCATCAACATCTTGAAGAAGCTTTGCAACCACCCGGATCTACTCAACTTATCCGATGACTTGCCAGGGTGCGAGAAGTGGTTCCCTGAGGACTACGTTCCCAAGGAATCGCGCGGACGCGACCGAGACATCAAGCCGTGGTACAGCGGCAAGATGCAGGTGCTGGACAGGATGCTGGCGCGCATTCGGGCAGACACAAACGACAAGATTGTGCTGATCAGCAACTATACGTCGACGCTCGACCTCTTCGACAAGCTGTGCCGCAGTCGCGGATACGGCAGTCTCCGGCTGGACGGCACCATGAACGTGACGAAGCGACAGAAGCTCGTGGACAAGTTCAACGACCCCAATGGCGACGAGTTTGTGTTCTTGCTCAGCTCCAAGGCGGGTGGGTGCGGTCTCAACCTGATTGGAGCGAACCGGCTGGTGCTGTTCGACCCCGACTGGAACCCGGCGGCAGACCAGCAGGCCCTGGCGCGTGTGTGGCGTGACGGGCAGAAGAAGGACTGCTTCGTGTACCGGTTCATCGCGACGGGCAGCATCGAGGAGAAGATCTTCCAGCGGCAGAGCCACAAGCAGTCGCTGTCCTCATGCGTGGTGGACTCGGCCGAGGACGTGGAGCGGCACTTTTCGCTCGACAGCCTCAAGGAGCTCTTCCAGTACCGGGGAGACACGCGCAGCGATACGCATGACACGTTCAAGTGCAA
This sequence comes from Falciphora oryzae, assembly GCA_000733355.1. NCBI lineage: Eukaryota > Fungi > Ascomycota > Sordariomycetes > Magnaporthales > Magnaporthaceae > Falciphora > Falciphora oryzae. Next base: position 239,484 of record JNVV01000016.1, read on the forward strand.
GCGTTGCAAGCCCGACGGCAGACAGTACATCAAGGCGCCGGCGATGCTGTATGGCGACACGAGCACCTGGAACCACTTCACAAACGAGGGCCTCAAGCCGATCCAGGACCTGCTGCTGAGGCAGGAGTGTGGCGAGAGCGAGGTCAGCGCCGTGTTCCAGTACATCTCTCACTGATGCGGCGACGAAGAGAAGGCCTCTTCGAGGTGTGAGTGTCTGTGTGTCAAGCGTTTGGTACGTGTAATGATGTTGTTGCTTTTATGCATTGCTTCTCTATAACTTGCATCACGAAGGTGTGTTCTGTCTTTGTTGGGCTGGTGCTATGGCGAACTGTACGGCATTAGCGGAGGCGTTTTTGTTTTCAGACGAGATGAGATCCATGGCTTTAGATTATTCCCCTAGAAGATGGCTTTGACGCTTTGCTTTCGGTCAATTATTTGTAGCTCCTTGACTATTTAGAATCTAGCTTTAAGAAATAGGCCAAGTCTTGATGAATGAAACATGCAAGTCTCCATCGGAGATGCCATTCATCCACGGCCAACAAAAGTCATTAGCATTTGACGCATGTCGCAAAGTGCCGTCCCCGCCTTCTCAGGGGCTCCCAGCTTGGCAGGCAAGCAAGCACAACATTTCTGAAGCTGGAGTCCAGCCCAAAGAGGAGTGGCTCCAGCGAGATGTGTCGAACCCCGCCAAACAGCACACGGGGCGTGGTCGACGTCACGTGTGTGACAGACTAGCCCTATCGGGCCTAGACCACCGGACTGGGGAAGGGGTCATGACGGCATCAGACCTGGGACCCCTGCAGGTTCCCTGCTTGTGATGCGAAAAGCTTCGACTCAGCTTGACCGCCTGCGCCGCCGCGCCATGGCGACCTGACGACGCAGAGCAGCAGCAGCCTCCACCCATTTGGTGTCCAAATAAAGAAGCAACAAAGCCCGGCAACACCACCACCATCATCATCATCATCATCGTTGTCCCGCCGCCCTACCTAGACTTCTCCTTTTTTCTTCCTTTTTTTCATTCCCGATTGCTTACATCCTAAGTGTTTTTCTTGGCTACAACAATCCCCAGACGAGAGAAAGGCAGAAAACAGAAAAAGGAAAACCCACAAGCACAGGCAGGCCCTCCTCCCCCGCCGCCCACCATGTCGAAGAGAACAAGCGCAGGCGCCGCCAACGGCGGTGGCGGCCCCAGAGATCCTTCCAGCGACCCGACAGGTATGGGACGCTCAACGGCCTTCCGGTCTCTTTTGATTCCTCCCTCGCGGGCACTCCCGTCAGCTTGGTGGGCCACGCCGCCCTACCCATACACCATCCACCCCTATACTAATAAAGCCCCTCTGCGAACCTAGGCCAAGACAAGCAAAAAGCACTCCTCACGTCGTCCCCCGACGCCAGCGCCCGCTTCTCGCTCGTGCGGGCCATGCACCTCGCCGACCTGATCACGGAGCTCAACGGGCTGTGCGGCGTCCTGTCCATCTTCTCGTCGATGCGCTACTGCCTCGGCGACCCGGCCGACCACGCAAACATCTACGCCGCCCTCAGCTTCCTGCCGTTCGGCCTCTTCTTCGACTTTATGGACGGCAAGGTCGCCCGCTGGCGCAAGAAGAGCAGCATGATGGGCCAGGAGCTCGACTCGCTTGCTGATCTGGTGCGCGCACACTTGCTGGCTGCCCGTGGAAGAAGGGGGAAAAAAACACGTTACTGACATGGCCCCCCTGGCAAAAACAGATCACGTTCGGCGTCGCCCCCGCCGTCGTCGCCTTCGCGATCGGCATGCGCACCCCGCTCGACCACCTCGCCCTCGCCTTCTTCGTCCTCTGCGGCCTGACCCGCCTGGCCCGCTTCAACGTGACGGCGGCCGAGATACCAAAGGACGGCACCGGCAAGGCCGCCTACTTCGAAGGCACGCCCATCCCGACGAGCCTGGGCCTCGACGGCCTCATGGCCTACTGGGTCCGACAGGGCGCCATCCACGCCGCCATCCCGGGGGGAGTCTGGCTCGCGGGCACCCCCTTCGAGTTCCACCCCGTCGTCGCGATTTTTGTCATCCACGGCTGCCTCATGACGAGCAAGACGATTCACATCCCCAAACCTTGAAGGGCGGGAGGGGAGTGTACCCCACCATCTGGAAGACTACGGCCTTTGTTTTGGTTTTTTTTCTATCATTGTTTGAGCTTAGTGTTTGCTGGTCGTCATACCCATTGTCCTACCGACTCTTTCTCCCTTTTACCGGCCCAGCCAGCCTCAAGCAAACAGCAATCAGAATACCAAAATTTCCCTACACGTCATCTTTGGTTATTGCCTTGTATGAAAAGTAGAGCGCACCGTGCGTGCTAGGTTTGGGGACCAGGAGTTTAGTGCACATAATAGGAGCTCCGTCGTGGGTCTTTTTTCTGTTGTTTCATGTTCATGCTCATGTTCCTGTTGTCATTGTGTTTGTGTGACAAGGCGAGCTATCGCCAAAAATAGATGCCACCTCCGTGCCAACTACCGCAAGCAAACGACAAACAAGCTGCATGCGTAAATTGTGCGAAGGCTGGTAAATTACAGTGAGCAAATGATCATCATTCCACCCAATTTGCTGCTCCAACGAAGGCAGATTTTGCAGATTTCCTCTTTTTTTGTATCTATCTCTCGCTTTGTTTTCTTTTCTAGACACTCCATCCTCTAGAATTACAAGACAGAAGACCGAAACATCTATCCATCATGACACAAAGTTATGCTGAGAGACATATATACTCAGGCAGCAGCAGGCTTCGCTGCTTCCGGCTTGGCAGGGGCAGGGAACGGGTTGTAGGTTCCCCTCTCGTCCCTCAGCTTGGTGAGCTTCTCGATCGCCACATCCAGCGAGATGGGCTGGCCACGGTCTTGAGTAGCCGGGTCGTCCCGGTTGCGGACGTTGACTTGCCTACCGTTCATCTCCTCGGCTCCAACAACTACAAACAGGGTAGGTCGGTTAGCCACGGTAACATCCAGGTTGACATTCTACGATGGAGACGAGGAGGAGAGTTACCGAAAATGTAGTTGTACTGCGCCAATTGTCCAGTGCGAATCTTCTTCTGCAGGGTCTATACCAGGCCGGAGCATGTCAGTTGAGATCAATGCAAAAAAGGGGTATTTTCTTGGCGCAAAGCAGGGGGTTCTTGGGGGTTCGTACATTTCCGGAAGTGTCGACGTCGATGTACATCTTAGCCTTCTTGAAGATAGCCCTGACCTCCTCGGCATAGCCGTAGAAGCCCTTTCCGACGGGCACCACGAGGATCTGGCGAGGCGACAGCCACATGGGCCACTTTCCGGCAAAGTGCTCGCACAGGATGCCTGTGAACCGCTCGATCGACCCAGCCATGGCACGATGGATCATGACGGGGCGTGCACAGCCTGGAGTCAGCTTCTTGATGACCTTCTCCTTCTTGCTCTCTCCTTCAGCGCTGGCAACTGCCGCCTCTACTGCCTCGGTTGTCACGTTTGCGGAGTCAATGATGGCTTGCGGGTCCTTGACCTTGACCTTGGGTGCCTGCGGCGCGGCCGACTTGGCTCCCTCGGCCTTTGCCTTGGTCTCGGCCGTGTCCTCGCCGGCCATGTACTCAAGGCCAAAGTTCTGGGGCTGCACAAAGTCCAGCTGGATGGTGGCACATTGCCATTCACGGTTGAGACAGTCCATGATGGCAATATCGATTTTCTAAACTCGTTTGATTAGCCAGTGGTCCACTAACTCTTGTGGGGATTTGAGACTCACCGGCCCGTAGAAAGCACCGTCGCCCTCGTTCAGCTCCCAAGGGACGCCGCCCTCGGAATTTGAGAAAATGTCGAGCGCGTCGCGAAGGGCATCCTCGGCCTTGTTCCAGGTCTCAAGGGCGCCCATGTACTTTTCAGGACGAGTGGACAAACGCAGCTTGAAGGTGAGACCCATGACGCTGTACATTTTCCTTAGGAAGTCAAAGAGGTCAAGAATTTCGTCCTTGATCTGGTCCTCGCGACAGAAGATATGGGCGTCGTCCTGTTGGAATCGTCGCACTCGCGTCAGACCTGAAAGGGCACCCGAGGCCTCGTTGCGGTGGAGGACGCCAAAGTCGGCAACGCGCCACGGCAGCTCACGGTGCGAACGCTCGCGGTGGGCAAACATGAGGGCGTGTCCGGGGCAGTTCATGGGCTTCAGGCCAAAAGTCTCCTTGTCCTGTTCAATAACGAACATGTCGTCCTTGTAGAATTGCCAGTGGCCCGATTGCTTCCACAGGTCGGCGTTGAAGATGTTGGGCGTGATGACCTCCTCGTAGTTCTTGTCCCAGTAGATCTCGCGGATGAATGCCAGCAGGGTGTTGTAGATCCTGGTGCCATGGGGCAGCCACATGGCGGAGCCGGGGCTGTAGTCGTGGAAAAAGAAGAGCTCCTGCTGCTTGCCGATCAGACGGTGGTCACGCTTGGCGGCCTCTTCGAGGAACTTCTTGTACTCGGCGAGCTCCTTCTTGCTGGGGAAGCTGACGCCGTAGATACGCTGGAGGGAGTCGTTATCCTTGTCGCCAAGGAAGTAGCTGGCAGAGTTCTTCATGATGGCAAAGGCCTCGATCCTGCCCGTGTCGGGGACGTGGGGCCCCCTGCAGAGGTCGATGAGGGGGCCGTTGCGGTACACGGTGGTCTTGGTGCCGTCAGGGATCTTGTCCTTGATGATGTGTTGCTTGTACTTGTTGTACTTGAACATCTCCAGCAGGTCCTCCTTGCTCAGCAGCAGGCGCTCAAACTTTTGCTTCTCCTTGACTATTTTGGACACAATGGTCTCGAGGGGCTTCCAGTCGGTGGCCTGAACGGCACCGCCGTCGGGCAGCGCCATCTCGTAATAGAAACCATTGTCGACCGGGGGGCCAATGCACAGGCTGCAGCCAAAACGGCGCTCGGCGGCCTCGCCTAGGATGTGGGCACTGGAGTGCCAGAAGACAAATTGGCCCTGGGGGTCGCTGAAGTCAAGAAGCTCCAGCTTGCAACTCCTTTCGAGCGGGCGATCCAGGTCCCACAGCTGCTCCTTGTCACCATCCAGCCTCGCGACGACGGTGCGCTTGAAGAGGCTGGTGGAGATCCCCTTGGCGATATCGGCAGGGGTGGTCTCCCAGGCGACGCCGGGCTTGATGCCGCCGTCGGGCATGGTGATAGTGATGGGGTCACGCGGCTTCTGGGCGATCTCGGCATCGTATTCCTTCTTCAGACGGTCGAACAGCTCGACGCGGTCCTGCAGGAAGGACGGCGGGGGGTTGAGCTCGAGAGGGCCCGAGTCGGCGGCGGCGGCGGCGGCGGCGCCCTTCTTTTCCTTCTTGGCGGCGCCCTTCTTGCCTTCCTTGGGTTCGCCAGCGCCAACGACGACCTTCTTGACGCCCTCGGCGAGGGCGTTGACGGCGTCCTTGGCAGGCTCCATGGTGGGCGTGTGTGGTTTGGAGACAGAAAGTTACAAGAAAAGGGACGGGTGTCCGCCTGGCTTTGATATATCCGAGTCCAGTAGTAAGAGGGTGACTCAATGGGACGGGTGGCTAGGTACCGTTTTGCACTTCCAGGCCGGCCCAGGTGGGGGAAATTGCTGTGCACTCCAGGTTATCGAGATCCAGCTACCCCGCCAAAATGCCGCTGCATGTTGATTTGCTGCGATTGACCGCCTCTGCCCCTCGGCCTTGTAGCCATTACCTCGCCTAGCCACCCAGCCACCTTGATATCGGAAGTATCCGGTACCAAACGAGAATCTGGTGGACCCTGACCAGGGTGCTGATCGTCAACGCTCCAGGGATCCCGCCGCAAACCCAAAAGGGGATTGATCAAGTGGGTCGCGTCGCTGCTAAATTACGGCGTTGTGCATGCCGCGCAGACATAAAAAGGAGGAGAGATTCCGTCGCAGGCAAGATCCGACGACCCTTTCGACTGTGGATGCATGGAAGCCCGCCCGTTCCCTTCCTCGTCCCGCCGGCCGGACCCTCCTCCACCAGCGCAGCCGTTGCGCACCTACCTACGACCTAGGTGATTTCTAATTGTTTCAAAGTCTAATCGCTTGCCGGCGCTTCGTCCGCCGGCGCGGGAATCATGGAGGTGTCGCGCGCGCCGTCCATTTCGCGCCCTCGGCGCCAGGCGCGAGGCGCAATCGGGGGTGCCAGCCTGCACTGCGCCGTCCCGGACGAGATCATGGTCCGGATCCTCTACTATGTGTCCCCAGAAGAAAACCTGTCCAGTTTCCAGCTCATCTCGCGCAGACACTCACGGCTGGCCAACGAGCCTCTCCTCTGGAAACACCACTGTCGCGTCGGCTTCAAGCACTGGGACCCCAGGCATGATTTCGCCCTGAAGCTGGCCCTCCCCGCGACCGCGGTGGAGTGGAAGCGGCTGTGGATGCTGCGCCGCGGCCAGAACGCGCGCGTGTTGCGCCTGCTGGACGACATCCTGGCCACCAAGATCGGTCGGGTAGCCAAGTTCGAGCAGATATGCCTGCTGGAATACGACGTCAAGGACATCCTTTTAGAGCAGTGCGGCACGCCCGACTCTGCCGAGGATGTGCTGGCTAGGAGGTACTACGCGGGCGCCGCCCTGGCGAGCATCCACCGCGGCGTCGCCATCAAGGAATGGGCCAAGTTCCAGTCGCCGCACGCCGGCCCGCCACGCCTGGATCGTGCCCTTGCCGCGTTTGACATGTTCACGCTGCGCGAGCATGATGGCGATATCGACGACACTGAGGCGCTTCTCGACAGCCTCGCCCGCGATTTCCTGGCCACCCACCCCGGCTTCGAGGGCCTGAACACGCGCCGCAAGGCACTGCTACTGCTCGAATGGGTCAGATCCGAGAACCTCACGGGCATGGACAACCCCGACACCAACTATCGCAACATCCAGAACTGCCTGCTCGGCCGCGCGCTGCGTGACGAGAATCATCCATCGCTGCCCCTGGTATCCAGTGCCATCTACGCGAGCCTGGCTGAGAGGGTCGGCATGCGTGCTGCCTGCTGCTCCTTCCCGGCCCACGTCCATGTCGGCGTCTTTGCACCTTCGGGCGAGACGCTCGATGGAGGGCGCTCCCAAACGCCGCGGGGCGAGCTGGACATGATGTATCTTGACCCGTACGGATCCGACCACGAGATTCACATCGAGGAGCTGCGCATGAGGCTCGAAGAGTACAGCGCCGGCTGGCATGAGCCCGGCCGCCGCGAGGCGTTCTTGAAAGCCTCCCCCACGTCGGTGCTAGTAATCCGCGCGGCGCACAACATACAGGTGTCGTGCGTGCGCCTCCAGCAGGCGCGAGACGAGCCACCCCACCACCTCAGCTCGCACAGTCCCGAAAACTCGCCGAACATGGAGTCGATGCTGTACGCCGTACTCTGGGTGAGCCTCCTGCTGACGCCGACGGCGCAGCGGTTGTGGGATAATAACCTTGAACACTTCTTGAACCGCTTCCGGAGGTACTTTCCAGAGGATGCCTGGCTGCTGCGCAAGTATCTGGCCCCTCTGTACAACAATTTCCTCATGCTCCACTCCCTCCAGGACACGCCACGGTCTGGTTGGGAGGACGTGGACCTGGCGCTCCAGATGGAGCAGAAGGTGGACGAGCGCCCCCTCATTGTCCAGCGCCGCGACACCTGGGCCACCCAGCACCGCGTGCGTTACCACGTCGGTCAGGTCTTTATTCACAAGCGCTTCCACACACATGGCATCATCACGGGCTGGAACGCCGATGGCGCCAGACGCAATGTCCCGGCAGGCGTCGCTGTTCGGGAGCCGGTCGATGACGACATGCAGATACCTCCTGTCTACTACACCTGCCTGTAAGCTCATAAATGCGTCCCTGCTTACTCTGCCTGCGCATCTGATGCACACCCGCTACCGGCCCTCTCGGCTTGCTAACGCTCTCGCCAGGAGGATCGATGTGGACAGAATAATCGTCGCTGAATCCAACGTTGATCTCATCACCAACCCCGACGACGTGCCCGCCAGTCTTGTGCGCGCTGCGGGCAAGTTTTTCAAGCGGTTCAACAGAGAGACGTGCACGTTTGAGTCCAACGTCAGGGAGTCGTTTCCAGACGACTGAGCGAAGGAAGGAGTAGGACGAGTTCAACGAACGTACGAAAGCCCCAGAAATACGATACCCCCTTAATGTCTGCAATAGCACAGTCGAAAACAGGCGACTATAGATGCTCAATTCCACTCATTACTAGTTGACTGGCCCGGTCTATTCCACGTCTGCCGTGTGCGCCGTGTGGCACCGCAGTGATGCGTTTGATTCTAATGGTTGCACACTTGCTCGCTCCTCTATGCCAGTTCCATGGTTTCTACGCTCGTCGAAGCCCGCAGCTCCCGCCCCTGGCCCATCTCCCGCATGATCCACTCGTAGACGGCCCACTGGGCGGCGTTGACGACGAAGGCGCGGACGCTGCACACGGTGAGGCCCCTGAAAAAGACGCGGACCCCTCCCTCCCGGTACGCCTCCCTCGCCACCTCGACCGCGCCCATCCGCCGCTGCGTCTTCTCCGCCGGGCCCGCTCTGGGTGGCACGAGCGGGCTCCTCTCAGACACCACCCCCGGCGCCGCAAGCTCCGCCCCGGCGGTCCCGGCTGCTCCGATCTGCTGTGCCTGGACCCGCGTCTTGATGGTGTCGAGCGGGAAGATGCTGGCCCAGGTCACAACACCGGCGACGCCGCCGCAGAGCAGCACGCGCGCCGCCTCGCCGCCCAGGGTCCCGCCCTCCTCACCACCACCACTGCCACCACCATCGCCCCAGCGCCCCGCCCAGCGCGAGCACAGCTCATACGACCAAAAGTAAAACCCGTAGCCAACACTATCCCGCAGCGCCGTCACGGTCCCGCCAAAATAAAAACCCCTGACCCCGCCCTCGGCTTGCCAGACGCGCTTCGCGACGGCCCAGGACGAACCAGCCGACGAAGCAGACGAGAGCTGCGCGCGGCACTTGACCAGCTCCGTCGGCGTGCTCACGACCCACGTGGCCACGCCGCCCGCCGCGCCCGCGATCCACGTCGTCCACAGGTTGGAGCCCGTGCCGCCGCCACCGTTGAGCAGCGCCTCGGTCCGGTTGTATGACACAAACAGCAGCGCGTTCAGCGCCCCGTACCCCAGCACCGGCGCCGCCGTGCCCGTCGCCAGCGTCCGGAGCGTGGACCAGGAGCGCGCGAGCGTGCTGGTCCGAGGGGGCGCATAGTTGCCCGCCGACAACAACGGCTGTGGCAGTAGTGGCGGTGGTGATAGTGGCGGTTGCGACGGCGCAAGCAACGGCGCTGCTGGTGCGGTGGTGGCAGTAGCCTGTAGGCGGACTTTTATGACGTCCAGGGGGTTGCCGATCAGGATGCCGACGGCGCCGCTGATGTACCCCGCCCAGAAATCAGCTGACATGGCGCGGGTTGTCGGACGGGACGATGATTAGACGTAGTTTGTCACGTTCGGTCCTCGGCAGTCAGTTCCATCTCTCTCTCAAAATCCCGCAGGTGGAAGCGAGCACATGGCCGCCGAATGACCACCGCCGAAACAGAGGGAAAAAAAAAAAAAAAAAAGGGAACAGAAAACAAAGGGCAGTGCCGAGAAGGTGGTGTCTGCGGCTCCAGATTTTGCCAGGCTTTGTTTCCCCCCGTTCAACGGACCTGTCGCGAGTCAAAAGGGCGCGGGGCGAAGGCCGGGCTCTTTATGCGCCCTTTCTCCCCTGACCCGCTGACAGGGCCTCGGCTGTGGAATGCCGCGTGAGGTCCCTCGCTTCTTAGGCGACCCGGCATCCATTCCGTCACATGCTGGCCCCGATAAAGAATGGATAACAACAGCAGCCTCGCCAAAGGGGGCGTCCATGTGCATGGAAGCACGACCTAGCGGCACCCAGTAGCAACAGACAGAAGAGTCAGGCAAGAACCATCCTTATCGGGCAAGATATAAAAGTCACAGGTCAGACCAGGACTCGGCGGGCACAGCAGTATGGGAATTTGGGTTGATGGAAAGAAACCCTTTTGATTTCCACGCCAGTACGCCCATTTGGTGGAACGTAAAAGATCAATGCCCAAAATGCTTTCCCGGAATAATGATTCCAGATTGATCCTAGCTAAACCGTGCCGGACCTGTGGTGCGCGGCCCCAATGCCGCGTCATTTAATTTCCTCCCATGATTCTTCTTTTTATGTTTCCGTCATGGGTCATCAACTCGGTATCTTTGGCGAAAAGGAAAGGACGAAAAGATGCTTAGTGGCCAGCGCGACGGGCCTCGGCGATGACGCCCTGGAGCTGGTCGACCTTGGCCTTGGCACGGCCGAAAGTACCGAGCTGGGAGGAGAATGTTAGTGATCCACCAATATCTCCGACTAGACACGGTCGCTGTCGACTTACCCGCTTCTTGGCGAGCTTGCGGGCACGCTTGTCCTTGCCGTTCCTCAGCAGCTCGATAACACGGCGCTCGTAGGGGGCAAGACTGGGCGGAAGAGTGTTAGCAAAACGCCATGGCAGGGAGTCGCAGATGCAAGGCGGCAAGACGTACCCGGCGACCTCCTTGACCAGCTCACGGACGAAAGCGGTGCGCTTGCTCAGGTGGCCCTTGGTCCGGCTGACGCGGGGCTTGGTGACCCTGGGGGTGGTTTTCTTTTGGTTGGGGAAAAGTTCCGAAAGGTCAGCGCGATGTCCATCAGCTGCAGCGAGCCCTGTCGTCGGCCGAGGGCAGGCGCAGAGATCCTCCACGAGGTGAGATCATCGGACTTACGAAGCCGCGGTTGATGCCCTGGAGAGAGGAGGAAAAGTTAGCATGGATTGTCCAATCGCGCCAGGCTGAATAGTGTCGCCGTCGAGCTGCCGTGACAGATCCAGCGACAAGCAGAGTTTCTACTTACGACAGTAAGGCCGGTGCGGGGGGCCTCGCCCTTCTTAACGGGAGCCATTGCTGCTGGAGGTTTGGGGGTGGGTTAGTGAGGGCGATGTCGTCGTCGTCGGTCGTTTTTTGCGCTGCAAAAAAAAACAGGGAGAAATCCAGAGTTTCGGCGCACACGAAATGCAAAAGTTGTGGGTGGAATCCGGGTGGGCCTGGCTCGTGGGGGGTCGTTGCTGGTGGGCTAGTCGGTCATGTGATCAGGAACTAGCTGCGCTTCCTTTTCTGTCAATCAAACCGGCAGCGTCTGTGGCTCAGTCACGAAACCCGCCACAACGCCGAGGCGCCTGCGCCACGGCCAGACATGCATCATTACGCGCAGCATCAAAGTTGGTCGCACACTCAGCAAGGTCGGGTGGGTTAGGAATAGGATTTTCTCTGCGGCATTTGGTTGTTTAAGTTGCAGGCGTCAAATCAATATCTACTATGCGCCTGCTAGGCAATTGGGTGGGCGCCTGGCACGACACACCCCAAATCCAAAAGTGGCCCTTCTCAGTAAAGGGTTGACGATGACTTCAAATTCAATGGATGCGGTTGACGAAATGCCGTGCCGTGCTGAAGGGCGATTCCGCTTGGTTCCGCTTGTCCGCTACTGGGATTTGTGGGGAAGCAGTCGACTCCACTATAGGTGCACGGGCGGCTGCTACGGCTGTCCTCTCCAATTGCTGCGTCTTGATTGACCGGGTCGATTTGACGGCTTCGAATTGTCCTTGTTTTTTTTTTTTCCCTCGTTTTTCTGTCATTGCATTTTTTACTGCTCACTCTGCCCCTCGCGAACGCCAACCGACCCCGACACACCTAGCTCCGAAGCCGCCTCCGCCACCCCGACCTTCGTTTTCTGTTGTTGCAGAAGCTCCTCCTAATTACCGCCCTCACGATGCTGTCCCGGAGACTTGCCACGGCGGCGCGCCTCTTGCCGCTCAGCCAGTCCCGACAGCCGCTGCGCCGGGTGCCGCTGCCCGCGCTCTACCAGCAGCTGCGCACCTATGCCGACCAGGTCGTCAAGGTGCCCCAGATGGCCGAGTCCATCTCCGAGGGCACCCTGAAGCAGTTCCTGAAGCAGGTTGGCGAGTACGTCGAGCAGGACGAGGAGATTGCCACCATCGAGACCGACAAGGTAACGCACCGAACAAGCCGAAAACACACATAGACACAACACGGTGCCCGCCGAGGGAGTCACTCACCCACTGACTGGCGAGGGCTTTTTCCTCCCCGCCCTCTAGATCGACGTTGCCGTCAACGCGCCTGCTGCCGGAACCATCAAGGAGCTCCTGGCCGCCGAGGACGACACGGTCGTGGTTGGCCAGGATCTGCTCAGGTTAGACACCGACGGCGCTCCTCCCGAGGGTGGCGCCGAGAAGAAGGCCGAGGCCCCCAAGGAGACGGAGGAGAAGAAGCCAGAGCCGGCGCAGGAGTCAAAACCGGAGCCGCCCAAGGAGGAGGCCTCGGCCCCGGCTCCCCCTAAAAAGCAGGAGAGCGCCCCTGCGCCGCCCAAGAAGGAGGCCACCAAGGAGGCTCCTAAGGAGTCCTCGGGCGCCCCGACGCTCGGGAACCGTGAGGAGCGCAAGGTATGAGCGAGCGAGCGAGCGCACCCGACCCTGCCGGTTTTGCGCGACGGCTCTCATTGGCTTGTTTGTCACAGTCTAACCCCCTCCGCAGGTCAAGATGAACCGCATGCGCCTCCGCATCGCCGAGCGCCTCAAGCAGTCGCAGAACACGGCCGCGTCCCTGACGACCTTCAACGAGGTCGACATGTCGGCCATCATGGACTTCAGGAAGCTGTACAAGGACGAGGTGCTCAAGAAGACGGGCGTCAAGCTCGGCTTCATGAGCGCCTTCTCGCGCGCCGCCGTCCTGGCCATGCGCGACCTGCCCGCTGTCAACGCCTCCATCGAGGGCCCCAACGGCGGCGACACCATCGTCTACAGGGACTACGTCGACATCAGCGTCGCCGTCGCCACCGAGAAGGGCCTGGTGACCCCCGTCGTCCGCAACGTCGAGACCATGGACCTGGTTGGGATCGAGAAGTCGATTGCTGATCTCGGAAAGAAGGTGCGTACTGTTGTTCCCATCCCCTGGACTTTTTTTTTTTTATTTTTTTTTTTATATTTTATTATTATTATCGTGGTGTGTTACTAATGACCTCCCCAGGCCCGTGACGGCAAGCTCACCATCGAGGACATGGCCGGCGGCACCTTCACCATCAGCAACGGCGGCGTCTTCGGCTCGCTCATGGGCACCCCCATCATCAACCTCCCCCAGAGCGCCGTCCTGGGCCTGCACGCCATCAAGGAGCGCCCCGTCGCCGTCAACGGCAAGGTCGAGATCCGCCCCATGATGTACCTGGCCCTGACCTACGATCACCGTCTCCTGGACGGCAGGGAGGCGGTCCAGTTCCTCGTCAAGATCAAGGAGTACATTGAAGATCCCCGCCGGATGCTTCTGTAGATTGCCCCCTGCCCTAGTCCTTGTTTCCTCAGCCAGCCAACAAAACATATAGTGTACAGTAGTCGTAGAACCTGCATTGCGCCATAATCGTGCGGGCGACCCGGCCACCGGATGGGCCGCGTTTTCCTGTTTTATATTTGGTTTCTTGCTTCTTGAATTGACGGTCATGTCCTTTGTCGATAGGTCGGTGGCGCCATTAAATAACAGGCTTGGGATCTGTCTGTCTAGAGCTATTTCCCATGCCCTTGACGTGTTGTCTGGTGCCTGTCTGCGGGGCTGGTTGAGCTAGAGTGCTTCCTAGGTATTTTGGGTAAGCTTGCTATGCTTAGGGTGGTGTTACCTAAACCGTTTTGGTAGGAGGGAAATCCGTTTATCCTTATGGTGACCCGAAAAGGCCCAGGCCGCTTCCATAATATAGCCACATCCCCCGTCCTCCGTCCCTTTATCACCCCCTATAGCTAGCGGGGTAGTCGTGCTCATGTGCCTCGGGCGCTTCAGCCCTGGTTTTGACTCCCCCTTGAGGTACATCGGCTCTTGCCGGCAGTCCCTAACTCGATCGTAGACCCCTCTTGGGTTCCAGTAGATCGAACCGCCACGGTCCGAGTGATCATGGGTCTTCATACTCGACGGGGAGCTACGCGTAATCATCGTCGTCGTCATCGTCGCCATCCTGATCCTCTGCCACCTCCACTTCCTCCTCTTGGTCCGCCTCTTGATCGTCCTGGTCGTCGTTATCGTCATCGTCATCGTCATCGTTGTCGTCATCGTCGTTGTCGTCATCATCGTTGCCATCGTCATCGTTGCCATCGTCATCGTTGTCGTCGTCATCCTCCTCCTCGTCCTCCTCATCATCTTCATCGGTCTCGGGTGGTGGTGGCGCAGGGTCCATCAACTCGTACCAGCGAACACCGTCCGGGTCAGTCTTGTGGCCGCACAGCGCCATCGAGTCGTCGTAGTCGAGCTCCCAGTCCCTGGAGAACGGCGAGCCGATGCGCAAGGTGGTGAAGTGGGGGCACGCGTTCTTCATGGCGACGAGGCAGCCGTCCTCGTCCCCGGCGAGGTACGCGATGAGCTCGCGGGCGATGTCGGCGAAGCGGTGCACGCGCGGCTCGGCGTTGGGGCCGACCTCTTGCTTTAGCAGGTGTGCCACGATGACGAGGCGCAGCTCCTCGAGGCGGGGGAACCAGCCCGGGAGGCTGGTGACGACGCCCTTCCACTGGGTGTCGTGGCCGCCCTGCGGCACGCCCAGAACAGCCCAGGCGTCCTCGGACAGCGGGGAGATGTCGACCTCGAACTGGACGCTGCGGATGAAGCGGGAGTAGGGACCGATGCGGGAGGACCACATGAGGGCGGCGGCGGGGTCCTCGACGAGGAAGGTGTTCTCGCGGTAGTACCACTCGGTGGCCTCGCCGCGGAAGAGGCGGCAGGCGAGCAGAACGTTGAGAGCCTGGTTGTTTTGCGTGATGCGGATGGGCTGGTCCTGGCGGACGGCCTCGCGGAAGATCATGATGCGCAGTTCGGGCGACAGCTGCGCGATGCGGTGCTGGCCGCCGACGGTGGCGGGGGACACTATTGCCATATTTCTTTTTCTGTCGATACGGCGTTTTCTTTGACTGTGGAAAGACGATGTGATGAGGTCAAAACTGCTGACGATGAGGCGATGGTGAAAAGCCGCGGGTGATTGGGTACAAATACGGAAGGTGGTGGTTGAGCAGGTTGATGAGGCAGGCAGTCTGCGAGAGCGCCCGATGAGGGAGCCCGTCTGTCCGCCTGCCCTCGCGAGAGTGTAGAAATGAGCTCCAGGCAGAGACTAGTACCGTAGAGAAAAAAGTAATATTCAGGGGCTGCATGCGTCCTCGGCTTCGAGGAAACAAGAGTCTAAAGGTTGGATGACGGAAGAAATGGTTAGTGTAGGTAGTATGTGGTTTGTCGTCTAGAGAGCGTCGGGTAGGTTCAGTGTTGGCGAACCAACCACCTGGTTGGTTCTACTGAGGACTAGTGAAAGGTTGCTACCTCCACCCAAGGCAGGCAGGCGCAATAGAGAGGCGAGGCTTGCAGCTTGCCTGCCCCGAGCTGCCGTGTCACAGCAAAGTGAGCCAGCGGAGAAGTACCGGACGCCTCATCAGTTGATGGAAGAGCTCGCCTTTCCAATGGTCGTGGACGGTGGCTGTCCATCGACCATGGTGAGCAAGCCCAGGTTGCGAGGATGGTGCCAACTTTATTCAGGGGTGGGTTCATCCTCTCTTTGAGCGTCCCCACACTCCCTGCCTCCAGCGGGGGTGATCCCGACGCTGGTGGGATGGACCTACCTTGAGCTATGCAAGTGGGGCAGGGGATGGATGCAGCCTGGAACCTGAATGAGGCGGAAAATTCTTCATGCGGGCCCGACCTCAATTGATGCGGCAGAAAAAAAAAAAAAAATTACCACACCTTTCCGTCACGTCGGAGCTTCGCGGTGAATTGAAAGCTCGGGCGGTGCGTGGAATCGCAAAACCGCATCCACTGAGAAAAGCCGAGGGCGATTTTTCTGCGACAGCGAAAGAACTCACCAGTGTCTCGACACAATCGCGTTTGGTCCACTCAAAAACACACAAAATCCCAGACAAAAGACGCACGAAATGGCGTCAAGAGGAGCTCCGCGAGGACGCGGAGGCGGCGGCTTTGGCCGTGGAGGTACATCACGACACCACCCCGATGATGCAAGAAAAAAAAAAAGAAGTGATTGAAGAAAACACAAGAGGCGACACAAACACCCCGCAACTAACACTCTCCTCCCAGGCGGCCGCGGCGGCTTCCAGCAGCGCGACTTCGGCCCGCCCGCCACCGTCGTCGAGATGGGCAAGTTCCTGCACGCGTGCGAGGGCGAGATGGTGTGCGAGAGCGTCAACCCAAAGGTCCCGCACTTCAGCGCCCCGATATACCTCGAGAACAAGACGGCCGTCGGCAAGGTCGACGAGATCCTCGGGCCCCTGAACCAAGTCTACTTCACCGTCAAGCCCTCCGAGGGCATCCAGGCCCAGGCCTTCAAGCCCGGAGACCGCTTCTACATCGCCGCCGAGAAGCTGCTCCCGCTCGAGAGGTTCCTGCCTAAGCCCAAGCCGCCCCCAGGGACGGTGTCAAAGGTCAAGAAGCCCGCTGGTGGTCGTGGCGGTGGTCGCGGCGGCGGCATGAGGGGCGGCAGGGGCGCGCCCAGGGGTGGCGGTGGCCGCGGTGGTTTCAGCCGTGGTGGAGGCGGCGGCGGCTTCTCGCGCGGCGGAGGCGGTGGCCGTGGTGGTTTCAGCCGCGGAGGCGGTTCCGGTGGCTTCTCGAGGGGCGGCGGTGGCCGCGGAGGGGGCTTCAGCCGTGGCAGGGGCGGCAGGTAGACTAGCCCTCGTCGTCGCCTTGTCAACCCTATCGTGCCTTGCGCGCTCTCTCTCGGCTGTTGCTCCTCGTCACCAGACACTTCCACGACCTTCCCGACGGCACCCTCTCCTCTCGATGGACAAAGGACAGCACGACCGAAGGGATCCGACCCGAAGTTTGGGACAAAATCACAAACAATCTCATGGCGTTATATGTATGGGCTTGGAGGGTTTCTTTATTGCATTTATATCTGCCTTTTGTGTCTGGGAATACAGAAAACGTTCATCATCTTGGCTACGAGTCTTTGTCTCTCCTAGAAGGTGTTAAAGTCATCAACAGCACAGAGCTGAACTATCTTGTCCGTCGTGTAAGGACCCTCCATCGTGGCTCGGTATACATCTGGTCACTAGCTGACATCAAACTCCAGTGATTCTCGATACACTCGTCCCACTTTAGCGGAGAGCATCAGACCTAGCCTGAGCCAGATGTCTCATTTTACCCCCCCCCCCCCCCAACTCCTGAAGAAATGCATCATGCATCGTCCAAACCAACAGCAGCAAAATTCAAAGGATTGTATTATACACATGATATGTGAGCGCGCTTATGAAAGGAGTGATAGAAAAAGGAAAGTTTACCGCGTCTAAAACCGGCCAGATACCAATAAACATTATCCACAGCTCGCAAACGAAGGGAAGAAAAGACAAAAAAGGGGTTACGACCCCTTGAACAGGGAGCTAGGGCGGCAAGATGGGGATGCCCTCATCAATTTCAGCCCCTTCCCCCTATCCTCATGACTTCTGAGGCACAGGCCCGCCAGTGGTCGACGTCCCCGGCGGCGGACCCTTTGGCTTGCCGCGGGTTTGGAACAAAAAGGCAGCGCCGAGGAGGACGCCAAGCCCACCGAGCCCCAGGCCAAAGTACTGGGCGCCGCGGTACCCGGCAAACAGGTCGCTGCCGTTGTTGTGCAGGTTCACCTCGACGGTGCCCGCAAAACCCAGCGCGATGGAGATGGCGTAGTTGACAACCGTCACAACCAGCGAGGCGGCGATGCCCTGGTGCTCCTTGCTGACGCTGTTGCTGAGCAGGATCACCGCGGCCGGGTTGCTCATGTCCATGCCGAAGGGCATGACGAGGATGCCGAAGAAGGTGTTGAACCAGTAGCTCTGGTCGATGGGCGCCGTCGCCAGCAGCAGCGAGCCGACGAAGAAGGCGCACATGGAGATGAACATGATCCACGGCGGGCCGATGCGCGCCATGAGGAAGCCCGTCAGCAGGCTCGCCGCCAGGCCCGTTACAGGGGCGGGCGCGAAGGCGGCGCTGGTCAGCAGCGGGTCCCAGCCGCGGAGGTTCTGCAGGAACATGATGGCGTAAAAGACCCAGACCGAGAAGCAGCCCCAGCCGGTGCCGGTGCAGGCGAGCACGAAGACGGTCTGGGCCTTCATGGCGTTGACGGGCACGAGCGGGCGCGGCACCACCGTCTCGACAAAGATGAAGGCGCCGATCAGCAGGACGCCGATGACGAGGATAAAGTAGGTGTAAGGGGTGCCCCACGACACGATGGGCGCCTGGTTGAAGGCAAAGTTGAACAGCACGAGTCCGGCCACGCCCAGCATCATGCCGCCCGCGTCGAGCTGCGACCACAGGCTCTCATTCTTGTTGCGGCGCGTGACGCCCGTGTTGGGCATGACCAGCCCGCTGATGGCGGCCAGCGCGATGCAGACGGCGGCGAGCGTCCAAAAGGCCCACGGCCAGGTGGCGTACTGGGCAAACATGGAGCCCATGACGGCGCCGATGACGAAGCCCAGCGGCGCGGCGGCACCAAAAAGGCACATGACCATGTTCTTGCGCGGGCCGGGCTTGTAGCCGCGGCCCAGCATGGCCTGGCCGTTGGGCACCAGCAGCGCCGGGCCGATGCCTTGGATGGCGCGCGAGACGCAGAAGAAGATGGTGCCCTGGCCGCCGCCCTGCTGCACCATGTCGGCGAAGCCGCACGCGAGACTCCACACGCCAAACCAGACGAAGCCGATAATGAACATCATCTTGTGCCCGAAGAGATCACCCAGCCGGCCGGCCGGCAGCACAAACGTGCCCGCCGTCAGCCCGTAGGCGGCCGAGTACCACGCCATGTCGCCAGGCGTCGTGTTTGGGAATGACTTGCCGATGATGTGTGCCGGCACCATGGCCTGGCCGATGGCTGCCAGCATCAGCAGCTGCGATACGCACACCATCCACACGAAGGCAATCTCCCGCGTCAGCGTAAAGCCGTACGGCCGGTCGTCCGCGCCGCCCGCCGGGGCCGGCGGTGGCTTGATGGGACTGTCTGGAGGCTGCCCGACGTCGTCCATACCGGGAGCGTACTCGGTGTTGATCAAGGCCGTCTGGAGATCATCCGTATCGGACCGGATGTACGTGTACCTGCCGATCTGGACTACGGGTGACGGGTCGTCTGCCGGGGAGCGTGGGAGAAAAGAACTGTGTTTGCCCATGAGACTCTGGCTCTCAGTCTTGAGCTTGTATGCGGCCTCGAACAGATCCATGTGCTGGACAGACGGCGTACCCGGCGGGCGGTACGAGCTGGGCGGCGGTCCACCCGGCAGCTGCGGGCCCAGCGTGGCTGCGAGGTTCGGGGCCGACCCAGTCAGGACGGGCCAGTCGGCGGTCGGCGTCATGTTGCCCGGCACCGGGCCTCGCGGTGGTGGCAGAGCCTGGTAGCCGTCGTCATATGCCGATATCGCCGCGCCACGCAGGACCCTGGCCCCGAAAGCGTTGGTCTCGCGGTCGATGGCTAAAGGGAGCATAGCTGGCCTGCTGGGCAGGAATTCGGGGAGCGAGGCCGCTGTCGGGATAGGAGTGGTGTAGGGCGGGTTGGTGTAGTGGTAGTGCGGACTCGTGTGGATCGTGGGAGGCCGGCTCAGGTTGTGCATGCTGCTGGCGGCCGAGATGGGCATGGGGTGGGCGTAGGCATCTTGGTACAGCGTCCTCGACCCTGGCTGTGCGCCCGTCGACTTGCGCTGCGGCAACCGCTGCAGCTGCTGCTGCTGTATGTCGTCGGCGGCCACGGGCGAGTACGGGTGGTAGGTCAACGGCCGGCGCGGCCCCTGTGCCTCTTCCTGGCCAACAAACTGTCTCCTGAAGGTCTCAGTTGCGGCAATCATGGCCTCGGCCGCCCTCTGCATGGCCTCGGAGGCGCTCCTGATGTCCATATCGCCGCCACCGTGGCCGGCTAGGCTCGAGGTGGAGGCGTTGGGCAGCGCCGGTGTGCGCTCATCGGGTTCCCCGGCCATGATGTCTTGTCCCGGCCAGCTGCCACGCGCTCATCCAAGAGGGTGGTGATGGTAGATGAAAAAGAGCGACGATCAACAAGGTTTGGGAAGGCAGGAAGGAGAAGGAGAGCTTGCGCCCGCCCTTGCCCTCTCAAAACCTGCCCTGCTGAAGAATATACCGGCCGGTGCTCGGCGTTCAGGGCACACGCCACCGCCTCGGGTAATTTTAAACTGATTGGGCCAATGGCGTAACAAGGTTTGCGGTGAGAGGCTGTCGTTTCAGATGGACTGGTACTGGTACGCTCGGGGGAGTCATGACATGACCATGGAAGTTTTTTCTTGGATGTGGAATATCGAGAATGGAAGAATTGGAAAACGAGGAAACACAGGCCGTCATAAAACATGAACCAGGACAGACATGGACAGCCCGGCGGATGGCTACCTGGCGGGCTGGGGAGGCGGAGGCGGAGGAGGAGAAGGCAGACGCGGAGGAGCAGGAGCTGATGGCCAAGACCCTAGAGGGGGCCGAGGCCCAACGTACATGTATCCTGACGGTATGTACACACGCAAGGGGCCAAACACGCCTGGCGTACATACCGCGGTGTGCAGTATAGGTAGCTAGGATGGATGAATGGCGGTATGGAAAACCGACCCCAACTTTGGGCGAGGGGAGAGCAGCAGAGGCGGCGTCCGTTTTCCCCAATCGTCACCGTCGCAGATGACTGCCTGCATGTCTGCCCGAAGGATCATCGCGCATACCTGCCTATCTAGGTGTCTTTCACCCTCGACAGGCAGACAGAAGGCACGTATGTCAGCGGGTAGGAGGAGTGCGCGTGCGCTGTGTCATGTCTAGCAAAAGCCAGGCGCAAGAGACAGGCAACAGGCACATGGGGCATCAGAATATCTGAACCTCACCCATCGCGCAGTCAAAATCCGAAGAAAGGCTCCCTCCATCCATGGCCTTGCAGCAGGACTTGGACGCCAGCCACAACGCAACACATGCACCCCTTCAGACGGGGGGCCAACACACACGCCTCTGGTGACGGCAGCGGACAAGGAGTCGGAAAAGGAGCCCGGCGGCTGTGTCGGCAGGGACCCCCTTACCACGTCAGAACTACCGAGGCAACATGCACTTCGATGCAGATCCTGACCCGGGATTCCCACCTGGAACAAGCCGGGACGCATGTGAGTCGCTCCCGGGCCCTCCCGCCCTCGAAAGAAGGCCTCGGACACTTTTTCGGTGCTTGAAGTGCAGCGCAGCAGTAGCGCCGTTTTTGTCGAGGCACGCGGCGGCGGGTAGAGTTGCGCCAGCCAGTCGAGAGAATAAAACCCGCCGAGGAACCAAAGGAGACAGAGAAGAAGAAAAACGCCAGTGCGTCACGGAAGCGGTGTCTTTCTTGAATCGTCCCGTCGCGGGTAGGGCGATCGATGCTTGTCTGCTGTCGTCGGGCGAGGCTCAAAGGTTGAACGGGAATAAGGATCTGCCCCGCTAGGCCCAAACGCGAACGACAGAAAGACAAAGACAGTTGGCCTTTGGCCCCACCAACCGTTGCCTGATTTTAGCGTTTGGCCCCACCTGCTCTTCCTGCCGGGCGATGCTGGAGAAAGGCGCCGAGACTCCCTGTCGTTACGTCGGACATCCCCAAGAAGATCAAGGGGACGTGGTAAGCGCTACAGCCTCGAGTGGCTTCTCACGGCCTGGCGCTTATTGTCTCTTGCTTCTGTGCTTCCTGTTCGCAGGCCAGCGAGAAGAGGAACAAAAGACTCTGCACAGCCGCGCGGACTGCCGGTTAACAGGACAACAGGTAGAACTGCCCGCTGATGGATGACTGTAAGTTTGGACTGTTGGTGCAGATACCAAACATAACCAACCCGTCCGCCCCATTGGTCGCTGCACGCACGCACACGGCCACAAACCCCCTTCAATATCTACATGTAACCTGCGGCCCACATCGGTGGGAAACACATCATCTTTTCGTCCGAGCTTTCCTTCCACTCGGTCCAAGTGCGAAAAGCAAAACCTGACAAGAATCCCATCCATGCCAAAGTCAAGACCGGATAAGCACAAACAATCACACCGGCCGCCCCGGTCCGAGCGTAGAAGGTCATTCCCTGTTCTGTCTCTGTCCCTCGCACTTCTCAACTCCTGGTCCTGGTTCCCAGCCCCTCGAGCACACCTGCGCTGGCTGGCCTGTCGATCCCCGAGGCTAGCCCTTGGCAACCAGGCCGTTGGGCGAACCCGTGAGTGGGGGGTCACGGCTGATATGCCATGCTACACACCCAATATCCGGCAGCAGCTGGCCAAGATGACTAGCCGCGGGAATTGCTACCTTGCATCTCCGAACATCCTTGGAACAAGAGCAAGCTCCTTCATCCATCCCCGTCATGTGTTGGCGTCCGAAGGAAAAGAAAAGAAAAAAAAAAATACCAAAAATAGCACCGCCATTCCACCGCGTTACAAATGCCGGCAGGCTGGCTGACCGTGCATGTGTCAAGCAAAGCAACAAAAAGACCAAAAGACGTTGGCGGTTTTGGTCTTGTATCACCGTTCCTTGGATCCTGCGCACCTATCTCCTACTTACGCATACGCACATGCTACGTGCTGCTGCTGCTGCATGTCTGGTTGTGTCGGCAGTGCGCACGAAAGGGTACATGTCCAGCCTACGAAGCTGGCGTCACGGTAGTAGCGATGCTACGACATGGGCAACGGGTCCAACGTAACGGGCTGTCAGCTCAGTCCGGACAATAGACCTCGAGTCTCCCATGGAACATGCCTCAGCCTGGTGTTCGGGCTGGAGGCTGCTCGTCTGAAGGCGTGGAAAAAATAAAAATAAAAATAAAAAACCGAACAACGTACAAAAAAAGCAAGCCCGGCAGGTAACAAATCCATTTCTCGGCATCCCGTGTCGCCGAGTCAAGGCTGCAACGGGTCGAAACCATTGGAGGGTTTCCGAGAAGGGGCTATACCAAAGATACAAATAGCACATGCGCCATCAGCTCACACACCTGCACCAAACTTGTTTCTTCGGGCTTGCACCTCGGCACAGTAAAAACAATTCAAAAACGAGTTTTTTTTTTTTTTTTTTTTTTTTTTTCCCCTTCCCAAGCGAGCGGACTCACTTCATGTGTTGTAGGTTTCTAGCATGCCAGTTCCCTGTTGCAGCCTATCTGACGTGTCCGAAAAAGAAATACTAGAAAAACATAACAAGGTGGCTGTTTCTGTCCAAATTTCGGTCGGATATGACCGCGAGTAAAAGAGGAAACCCGAGAGAGGAATGAGGCAGTACGGAAAAGTCGAGGGGTAGTCGGTGAGGAGGGAAATACGAGACCGAGAGGATACCTAGGTAGGGAGAAGGAGATTCAAGGAGAGAAGACGACAAAAACCTGTTCCCAAGACACAATAGCCAAGTCTTTGCCCGCTGCCACAATTCGATCCGTTCCAAGAAACCAGGCTGACAAACCAGACCTCTTGCTTCAGTGCAACGCGGGAGTAGACCTCGGATACTCTCCCGGAATGTGAAGATTCGAGATTGTGGGAACGCTGTCGGTGCGGACCGTGCCAGACGTGGGACGCGCGGCACCACTGCCGCCGCCAACGTTACCACGCCCAGCTGCAGACCCGTTGGCGTGGCCAACAAAGTAGTCGCTATCCACGTCACTGCTCAATCCGCCCGACGACAGAGTCTGTGGGGGAAACGAGGCAGCGTCGTCGGTCACGATGCCCTCTGCCTGTCCATCCGCGCTGCGTGGGACCTCACGCTGTCTCCCCTCAGCGTCTGGCAAGTTTCCGTTCATAAGAAAGATATCGGGCTGACGCCTCGCAGCCGCAGGATCGTCACGTGCTGCAGGGCCAGCCGCAGCCGCAGCCGCAGGAGCCGGGGTTCTCAGACTCCGCTGGCTCAGCCCTCGCGACACCCCCACGTCAGCTCCGGTCGCGGGCGTGTCGCCAGCCCATCGGTCCCCTCCCGCGATGGGCTCGCTCGTGTAAGGATTCACTCCGTCCTCGCGCGCTTCCTGGCTGACCTGGGCTGCGTGTGACGAGGCTTGGATGATGGGAGTCCGCACGGTGCTACCGTAGCCCAAGGGGGAGATATCGTGCTGTTGTTGGTACTGGGACATGTCGCTTCCGGGGAGCCCTGCCGCGGCGGCGATGGCGCCGAGGCTGCTGCTGTTGTCGCCGTGCTGTTGGCCGGCCGGTCCGGCGGCGCCGTAGCTGGCGTTTCCTGTTGGGAGAAAACCCGAGTTCACACTTGCGGGCGAGAGAGGCGCCTGTAAGCCCCGTTGTGCGTTGACCGTGATGTCTGATGGGAATCGCCCACCTGGAGAAGGACGCCTCGGCAGCACGTCCTGCGTCGGGGCTTGCCTTATGGCGGCCGAATCTGGTGCAAAAGGCTCGTCGTCGTCCTCGTCGACCACGCCGTCGCTGCTGATTGATCGCTGGGAAGCCCGACTGAAACTGCGCGAGTGTCCTCGCACGAAGTTGCTCCGCTCCTCGGGAGTTTTTTCGGTAAGGGCCTTGATATCCTCGTACCACGCCATCATTGTCTCGTGGCTTTCGGCCCGGAAAACCCACGTGTGACCCCGGTGCATCGCCCCTGTTTGCCGGCCCTTGATAATGAACTTGTTGGAAGATCCACCTTCGGTCGAGTGGGACCCTAGCTTCTGCTCTGGGAGGTATAGTGACATGACGGGTGCCTGCGCCTTGTCTGCCGATTTGAACTCGTGGAGGTGCGTAGGCGAGAGCACATACCTAAAGGGGAGTGTTAGCATTCATCATCGTCCCGGAACAAAGACAGGAGCGGTGACGACTCGCCATCCGGCCGTATAGCTCTTCAGGTATTTGCTCTTGCGCTCCAGGAGACCGGCCCTGATCTCCTGGCACGCCAGATCGTCCCGGCCCTTGTAGTGGATAAACTGTGCCGATCGCAGCGGAAGGTCCGGGTCCACAAACTTGTCGTCCTCCTTCACGAAGGCACGCCACTCTTCCTCCTTGGGCATTGCGATGGGCCCAGTCCGGAGCTCGTCAACAGTGCTGTAGGCGGCATCGGCCTCCCGCTTTAGAATACCAGCGTAGGCGTTGTAGGCCTTTTGGACCTCACCCACAACAATCGACTCCAGATCACGCCCAGACCTCTCGATATTTTGGTACGCCTACCCCCAGTAATGTTAGATACAATGTGTGGCTAGATAGGGTGAATGGGGAAAGCAGCAGCGGACTCACCCTGTGGAGATAATTCTCCTCTTCGATCTGCCTCTCGACCTGACGGTCCACGGCCAGGCGTAATAGATACGGGTCCTGCTTGCCGGTGGTGGAGGCCGGATCGGCGTCGGCCTGGCCCAGAATCTCGTTCAGCTGCTTGACGGCCTTGCGCGTGGCCTCGGTCTCCTTCTCGACCGTGTTCTTGAAGTCCCCCGATAGGTTCTTGATCTCCTTGATCTTCTGGTGCAGGTCGCTCCGCAGGCCAGTCAGGGCTAGGATCACGTCCTCCTCGATGTCGCGGGCCTTGTTCGCCTCGGCGACGGCCTGCTTGTTGTGGTTCCTCAGTATGTCGAGGGCCTCGTCGAGGCCGCCGGCGGTGAGGAAGCCAGGGGGCATGGCGGTGTTGTTGAGGACGTTGGCCAGCTTGAGCAGCGACTTAGAGCGGTGCTCGTAGTGCGTCTGGATTTCTCTAAAGTAGGCAATCAGGTCCTTCAGGATCTTGCGCCAGGCCTGGAAGCGGTTCGCGAGCACCTCGGTCGGGTTGCCGGTGGTAGGCACGGGGCAGTAAAAGGGGCTCAGCATCTCGTCCTCGTCCAGGCTGGATTGCAGGGCTAGGCTCCGGACGCTGCCGGCCTTCATGCTGCGGCGGCTGCCGCTACGCTTGAGACTCCCACCGCGCCGGAGCGAGGGCTTCTTCTTTAGGGTATTGCCCCTGGAGAGGGTGGTGGCGGCAGCGTGGTGGTCGCCGTCGGCGCGACTGGCGGCGGTCGAGCCGGCGTACGAGTTGGCGCGCTGCGTCATGGCGGCGGAACTGCTGGGCCCGGGCCCGTCGACGATGGAGCTGCCTCGCCTCGAGGCGTCCCACTCCTCGGTGAACTTAGCCGGGCGGTGCGTCGACGTCAACGGGGCGTGGGCGAGGTCGGTTTCTTGGTGGTGGTAGGGCGAGAGGGCGTTTGAGCGTGTGTTGAGTGACGTCAGGTCGTCATCGGCGGCGGCGGCGGCGTCCTGCAGTGGATTCGCGGGCTGCTGGGCGTCGTAGTGTGAAAAGTAGCCGTTGGTTGTGGCGGCGGCAGGCTCGTTGCTGGCGGTGCTCGCGGTCCTGGAGAGGGGATCCTGGTGGACGGCAGCCGAGCTGGGGTTCTGGCCGTAGGGGTGAGCTGATATTGCAGCTCCTCCGCCTCCGCGGTTTAGGGCGACATTGTGCGGTGACGGAGTCGGCAGAGTAGCGCTGGCCATGGCTGATAATAATGGTTGACGCAATTGTTAGGACGACCCGAGCGAGAAAGGGAGGTTGTCGCTAGGAGGCAGCCGGCAACCTCCACCCACCGGCTTAGGTTAGCCAAGGGCCAAGGTTTGGGCGGGCGATCTGCAAGGCGGGAGCGAGCCTTTTTTTTTTTTTTAGGCAGTCTGGAACCTGTCGCACAGACGGCGATGGTCGGCTTCCAGTCAATGTCTAACACGGAAGGCGCGTTGGAAGTTGGGAGTTTACCTGCAGCGATTGCTGGTAGTGTAGCCAAGGTGTACAACTGGAGAAAGCAAGAAAGGGAGTGTGGGTGGGATGGGATTCGTCACGAGGTGATGGTGTTTTGGAACGCAAAATGCTAGAGGCCGATCGTCGCACATGCGCCTACGTATAGGAGGAGGTTCAGTTCAGGTTATGTCTCCAAGAACTGGAGCGAAACGAGCATGGTGGTAGGTGGTACGATGAGGCTGGCGATATGATGAGCCTGTGAGATTCCGAAGTGCAGTGGAGTTTGAGGTTAGGGTCAACGTTTGGGCGCCATTTCTTTGTAAATAGCAGCTGCAGGTCGGTACCGAAGCGACTTGTCTGGCCGTGACGTTATGTCTGGAGATGAGATGGCCGAATCCGGATCCTATCGGGTGGGGAGCTGTCGCTCTTGGCCCACCCATCAAGAAGCGCCCTGGGCACGTTCACATCAAAAAAAAAAAAAAAAAAAAAAAAAAAAGGGACACAGAAGGAAAGTGACTTCGGTGGAAGTTTTTATTCTCCTCCCAATCCCTCAGTTTATTAGCAAAGAAAAAAAGGGAATTAATGCAAGTGATCGCACCGGCTCCTAATTTATTTCTATGTATTTTTTCGAAGTATTTACCCGCGCGGAACTGCACTTTTTTTTTTTGGAAGGTTGCTTATTCGTGTCCATGTCTAGTAGGAGTGCCACCTTCTGGTGTCCCGTTTTTTTTATGTGAACGTGCTAGGTCCCCGCCCCCTTTACTACAGAACGGCACGGTACAGCACTCGTGCTCCAACCAGGAAGGACCACGGGCGCATGCATGGCCTGTGACAGTCGCTAGGGCGATCTTCGGGTCAGAACAAAAGGGACAGATCGAAAAACCCGAAAATGCTATAGATTTTTTTTTTTTTATGCATGTCCCACACACGCCGTAGATCCTCAGAAACCGACACACTGGGTATTTGGAAGCCTCAATCGCACTCGATTTGGTCGAGCCTGGCTCTCCAAAAATGGATTGATGCTGGTGATCACAACACGTAGAGCACAGCACAACACAACGTAGGACAGCTTCGTGCTGTGCGACTCGGTCATTTTCCCCCCGGGCATGAATCCGCTTTCCAGGTCTTTCTTGCGTTCAGTTTACGTCGCCGCTGTTTGCGACAGAGCACTAAATAAACTTGACAAGTCTTTGCTTGCCGGCTCCTTTGTCACTACCTGGAGAATTGGAGAGCCGATGACGTAGACAGTGGTAGTCGGCACGGGAAAGGCGCGAAATTGGCCTCGGTTTTCACCCCACACGTCGATCACACAGGCAAGGCCAGCGACAGCCAATTGGCTGCGCGGTCGGTCTTTCTCTGGCTCGTTAGCCTGCAGGAACTTGTGCCACCCGACCCTGGCTTGCCGGCCAAAGAACCGGACCAGTTTGTGCCACCGCCATTACGTGTACGCGACAGAGCCTAGACGCAACGTTCCCGTGAGTGTGAGGGGCGATTCCCTTCGTTCGTGGGTTTAGGCAGTCTACTAAGTAAGAGAGGCAAGTGGAATAAACTTCAAGTCAGAACTGTTCAATTCAATGCCGAGGTTTCCAGGGGTATTTATTCTTCTCTGGGATGTTTCCAAAGTGTGCTCCAACACCTCTAGTCGTGCCGAGTCATTCGCCTGGGATCTTGTCCCTTGCGATATGTGAGCTGTCATATAGTGCAGGGCAGGGGAATTATAAAAAGGGGAACGGGGAAAAAAAAAAAAAAAAAATGAACGCCTCGTGCCATGTATCTATGCCACGCCGCAATGTTACATGATATCAAAAGATATCAGACGCCCTGGGCCGTCGTCAGGCTGTCTCATATCGACAACGAGGAAGGGGGAAAGAAGCCACGAGAAGAAGTTACGCGCCCGTAGCGACCATCGCAAAACGCGCGAAAGCTCATCCGTCATTTATAGTCAGTGCCGCCGACGGGACAGAAGCCCACACAGCGGACCCTCGTCCGCGTCGTCATTCGGGTCCGAGTCGTTGGTCGACGTGTATCCTTGCCGCCATCGTCGGACCCTGCCACCCGACGATATGTGTATTTCCTTCTAGGAAACCGGCGTCGACTCCGGTCCCCTGAGGTTCGCCGCCGACGCGGCCTGTCGCAACCTCGTCCCTCGCCGCGGTGGAGGCGCCTTTGGCGGTATCTTCTTCTGAGGGGACACAGCCCCACCGCCGTTGCCAACTGCATTGCCGTGGACGTTGCCGTTCACGGGCACAGGGGGCGACGGTGACGGCGTCAGAAGTCTCCCGTGCCGGTGCTTCGGGACCTCGGGCCGGACCTTCTTTGGTTTCGCCGCAACCACAGTGGCGGCCTCGACTGGCAGCGGCGGCGCGTCGCCGTTGGTGCCCCGAATCTCGTCCTTCAGGGCGTCGGCGCCGGGCTGCTCGTCTTTGCGACTGGGCGTCTGTACGCCCGGCTTCTCCATAACGGCAGCCACGTCGACGACGCTAACGGTGCTCGCGGTTTGAGACTCGGAGAGGCTAATGCCGAAGAGTTTGCGCGCCACTTCGCCCTCGACGTACGCCTCTTGCCCGCTGAGCCACTTCACCTTGGACACTCGGTCGACCAACCGCACCGTGGTCCCATCCGCCGGCGCAAAGTGCGTATTGTCCGCGCCCCCTAGAATCCAGAGCATCCTGTTGATCTCCTCACGCTTGTAGTGAGGAGAGCGGCTCAGCTGCGTGTGCGCCAACAGTGGGTACAGCACGCGGAGGTAGGTATGTCGCAGTGACGTCGACTCGTTCGGCAGATCGAGGAGGTTGCGGATTATGACGTCGAGAAGGACATGTAGGTCATTTGTGTAAAAGTACTCGTAGGTAGCCTTGGTGGTGAACAGCAGGTAGAGCAGCTTCAGGATCAGGAGCTGCAGTGAGGTTTCGGTCTCGCGGTTCAGCAGAAGGATAATATTCTCCCCAAACGTCCTGAAATCCGGCCCCCGGAGGCTCAGGACCTTGATAATCCTATTTGTCAAGAGCGGTGCCGCCTCTGCGGAAGCGGGGTCGACGGCGGCAGTCGTAGACGCCACCATGTATTGCTCATTCAAAACCAACTGTAGGGGGGAAAAAAAAATATAGGAGGTCAGCTTCCCATGTCGGGCCATATACGATGATTTTGTTCTTGCCGCATTTCGGAGAAAACAGCACATACCAACACGCGTATTATGGGATAGTGATAGGGGTCGTCGACGTCGTCGGATAAACTCTCTATGACCTGAAACATATAAGTGACAAAGTCGTCCGTCACGAGGGCCAGGTCCTCGGGGCGGATGCGCTCAATGCGCGACATCTCGTACACGAGCTCGAGCAGCAGGCGGTGCAGGCGGCGGTCGTTGTCGCGGGTGCCGTTGATGAGCCCGACCAGGCGCGGGAAGCAGCCCTCGTCGATCATGCGGCGGAACATGGCCTCGTCGGACCGGCCGTCGAGCAGCATAAAGTTTGCAATGGCATGGATGGGCCCGGCCTCGTCCTCCTGCAGCAGACTGTAGATGATCTGGGTTCGCACGTAGTCGCGGTTCTGGCAAAAGGTGCGGCTGTCGACGAGCAGCTGCGAGCAGCCGGCCACGTCGTCCTCGGTCACGAGGTACAGCTCGCGGCACGACGCGACCAGGTACAGCCACGCGCGGAGGGCGTCGTCGATGGACTCGTGCGAGCCGGCGCAGTCGTTGGAGAAGATGGCGGCGAGTTCTGCACTCGAGAGGGGGCGCACGGTTAGCAAAGGTCTGCTGCACGTCGACGCAGCGCGAGCGCGCCAGCCGGCGGAGCCAATCAGGATTCCCGACTACCGACCTTTCCAGAACTGCTCCTCGGTTTCCACTGGTGGGGAGCCGTCACCGGCCAGCGCCAGGTAAGTGGCCATTGTTTCACGATAGAGCCGGCGACGAGCAGGACGTTGGCATTCCGAGGTAGGGACGGGGAACCGCGCCCGCGGGCTTGTTCGCTGGTGGCCGGGCTGATCAACGAAGAAGAGAGGGCAGGGCGCCTGTGTCGCTCGTTCAACCAAGAACCCCGAGGGAAACGGCGGCCAACCGTCGTTTCATCCCAAGTCTGGGGGCAGTCGCGTTTTGGGGTTTGGACTGGGTTGGCGGAAGGAAAGTCGGGTCGAGGGAGCCTGCCCTGGCGGCTGCTGGGCCTGGACCCGTGCAATGATCTGAACCATGATTCTGGGGCCCACGTTGCTGTGGCGTCAGCGTCAGGCGGGTTCGGCTCAGCACACATGTGGGGTCCGATACCCCACCATTATCCGAGCCGCAGCGAAGACGATGCCCTGGAGCGGTTAGCAGAATCCTGCGCGGGGTCGTTGGTTACCTAAAAATGACGGCACGAATCAATTGATGTGATATCATTCTCTCTTGGGCTTTTCCCACTTCCTCCATCCCCTTCCGGCGGTGCACACCAGCATCTTTGAACACTGCGACTCGCCGTTTCTCGTGTGATCTCATTCAGGTGCGCAAGCGGTGCCGCATTACGAGCTCTCGCGCTATTTCTCCATGATATCGCTATTTTGCGCGCCACCGCTCTAGGCGGTCCCAGTTGACCGGCGTATCCCAAGCTTCATCACTGCCTTGCCTTTAGACGACTGACTGGCTGGTAGATCATCGGACCGGGTGGAATGAGCTCTGCGAAACAGGGAAGAACCCCCGAGAGGTCTCCTGTCTGGAAGGCAATTGTAGACCAGGCAGCCACCGCCTGGTTCGGCCGCTGCAGTGTTGTCACCCCGATGTCAAAAATCTTGAGGTCGAGCCCGGTTGCCCCGTTACCTAGTTCTCCACGACGGAAACAGAAGATGTTCTCGGGCTTTATCTTGCCATGTCGTTCATACACCACTTCATTCATTGCAACGGCTTGTCCCGGCTCGGCACCCGACTCGGCGGGGAACCGTGGCCCCCTGGAAGCCTCGGACCGGCTCGGTCGCTTTTCCTCGTGGATCGCAGCAATCCCCAGTGTTAATCCTAGATACTGCTGGAACATCCAGCACCGTCTTTCGGCTGTGAATGTTGGCGGCATAGGATTTGCAGCCCACAAGTCTACAAGGCTGCCCTCGTTGGCCCATGGGAGAACCAGATAGTAGCCACCCTGGAAAGTGAATGCCGCAAGTGGCCGGGATGAATGTGGGTAAAGCAGGGGCATGTCGTATGCTTCAATTTCCGTATGAAAGTGTCTCGCTTTTGGGTCCAAGATCTTGGTCGCAAACTCGTCCCTCCCCTAGTTCAAGAAACGTTAGTTATAGTCTGGGCCTTGACTCGACTGCCGTCGGATTGACAGGAAAGGTCTTACTGTAATACTGCGCCATTTCCATTGCTCCGCCTTAAAGGCAGATCATCGTTGTAGAATCGTCCCTGATAAAAGTCGACGATACGCTCGTACTTGCCCATGAGGATAAGGGTGGCGAAGATCTTGTTCCCGTTGCTGCATGCGTACATCGCGAGCTCCGTGATATTTCCGACTTTTGGCAGTAAATTTCATAGACAAGATCGTACCCTGGTAAAGTTGAGAATTCTATCAAGCTCGTCAAGTGGGAGAAAGTATTTCGTCTCATCCATGGGCGACGGGATGAGAGCTCTGGTGAGCTGGTCCGTAATATGATCAATATCCGGACGTTGGAAGCTGACCATCGTAGCCGGTGTATCGAAAGTCGCTGTGTTCAAGGGTAGGGAGACCTGCTAGAGTCAGATTTGTGAACTTGGGATTAGGCAGAATCTTCTCACCTCAACCTTATCACCCAGTCTGTGCACAAAAGGTAGAGAGTCAGCAAAAGTATTATCAACAATAGTTGAGAGAAATGAATAGTCCTAGAGTTTGCACACGTCTTTTCGATATCTGATACGGGCTTCTCGGCGGTTATCATGTAGGCAAACGGCTCGTTTTGGTAAATCATGGCGATTATGCCACATAGCCTGTCCCCCTGGACTACCCAGCAGCCAGAGACTCCCAAGCCTAGATCCAGATTAGTGCGAGCATTTTGGAAACCGTTGGCTGGGCACGAGAGCTGGAGTTACTTACCGAGAGACCGTTCGAGCTACTTGGCCGTTCGGAACGACGTGCAGCTCCCCTTCGTGCATATCGGCTTTCTACACGCTTCGCTAGCCCAGTTCCCACACTAAAAGTGTTCACAAAGTCCTTAGGTAGCTCCAGGAGGGCAAAATCAGCAGTCGAGGATATCAACTTGCAACGTCGGCCTATCCTAGTGACCGGCAGCAGTCGGATTCGAGACTCACCTTGGAATATCTTGAGTCCTACCACGGCTTCAGGGCCGCCTTCACCGACAATCTCGCCAAGCACCTCTACCTCCAGACTGGGGGAAGCTTGAAGCCACTTCTTTTTGTGTTCAAGCACAAGATACTGCTTCGCCATGAGATCGCCTATACCCAAGCGTCCCCTTTTCCGCCCGATCTCGTCGAGGAAGCCCTCGATACGCTGAACCTCCTCCCCCACGGGGACTCGCATACACGAAAGTTCCTCGAAACGCTTGGCATGGCGGATATATACGGCTTGGGATGGGGCGGGTGTCCCTCGGAACGAAACCTCGGCTTGGGCAGGTACACATACTGGCGGAACAGGCTCAGAGAGCTGTCCAAAACCGTGGCCGCGGGACCTACCGGCCTGAAGCAGTTCAAGCCGAGGCGGGGGCCGGGGGCGGTTCGCGACTTCGTCAACTTTTGGGTGGCGGTCGTGGCCGTTGTTGCTCTCGCGCTGCTGTCCGTTGGGTTAAGCGCGGCTTCGGTGGCAATTGGTATGTTGCAGTACAAGCTCGCGCTTGCCCGGCGTGTGCCACGCCGAAATCTACCCAGCTTCCCGGTTGGTGTTGAGTTGCGGGATGGAGCTAGGTGTGCTATATGATAGGGCCGCGGCGCTAGGAAAACGGGCTTTGCCCGTGTATTGACTGCGTACCTCCGTGTCGAGTGTGGTGTGTGGGGATTTGTATTCAGGGGCTTAGGGGTACAAGGGCTCGGATGACAGTGATGTTCTAGGATGACTAAGAGACGGCCAACTATCAACTTCCTCAGCACCGTAAGGGCACACGCGAACTAGTGTAGTCGAAGAGAATGCAGTGCAGCCGATTGATCCGATAACATGACCTATAAAATCAGGGCCGCATTGGCCAAATGAGCAGAGCGGCCCTGATTTTGATCTGGCTTTCCCTCTCTGGATTTCTGTAGCCTTAGGAAGAATAGAGTCACCGTGGTTTGGGTGTTTTACATCTTTCGCGTTACTCGTGACCACCCAAACCCCGGAAGGCGCCAGCGCAGCGGGCTGCAAGGCGAGGGTTTTTGGTATAGTGATGATTTGGTATTGAACCATTAACTCCGTGGGCCCTCCCGGGGCCCTTCCGGGAGGCTCCTGCGGAGGGCTTCTCCCCCACCCCCGACTGCAACAGCCTGTTCTCATGCTGCGCTAGGGCTGCCTGAGGTATCCATCTAGACACGGAAACTTTCCTCGTTTATGTTGGTTGATCATGTATATCATTTAGAACCTCCATAGCCCTTCGGTTCGTATATTTCCATGTCGGCTTCGCCCGGAACAATACGCAGAAGCCATTTAATCGGTTCTTAGCGTCCAAGATATCCATTTTTGGGTTGTTCACGTAGCTCGGCGGGAGCTGTCGCCGACTGCGGCCGCGATCCATGAAATTCGAGCTACGGAGGATAGCCAATAAAAGCACTTCTACAACCGGCAAAACCGAACGAAACAAGCAAGATCGAAAGAGAATAGAAATTATTGAGAGCCACCCGCCTCCGGAGTCACCCTATTAAACGCCAACGCCAGCTCCAACCCCGCCTCCCGTCTAAGAGCCACGCCGGCGGGAAAGGTGACAAATGCTAAAGCAGCAAAAGGGAATCGTATGGAGGATGATAGATGGTCAAGAGAGGACAAAAGTTGGCAAAATATGATTCTAGGGAACACGCTAGGGTATGTAGCTGTCGGAATCTAAAAGAAATGAACAGGGCGTGAGTCACGGCGCTAGTCGTCATACACCTTCACCTTTTCGGCGTATTCTTTAATGTTGCTAACGACGTTTTCGGTAATTGTGTCACCCTTGCCGGCGGCGACGCGCAGGATGAGCTCGTTCAGCATCTGCCGCCCCAGGATGTCGACGTGGTCGGCCGTGTGCGGCCCGCCCCTGGGGTTGAAGCGCTCGGGCTCGTGCGGCATCTCCACGACCGTGACCTTGACGCCGGCCGGGTTGTAGCGCTTGTACTTCCACCCGCGGTTACACATGTACCCCGAACTCAGCAGGTTGACCGTGCCGTCGCCCTCGCCCAGGATGACGCCGTGGTCGATGTCGCCCTGCGTCAGGCCCGTGTCGATGGTGACGTTGAGGTTCGTCAGCGATGGGAACTCAGGCGACCGGTAGTAGTACGCCCGCTCCGTCGGCTTGCCCACCCCGTAGAAGCAGTACACCTTCAAGTTCGGCGCCAGCGGCAGCCGCGTCTCCAGCGGGTTGATCCACTTGGTCGGGTCGTCCTCGTTGGCTTCCACCTCCGCCTTGGTGTGCGCGACCCCGTGCGAGTAGCTGCCCTTGACCGCCCGCACGTACCAGTCCTCTGTCGTGTCGAAAAGATACTTCATGGCGCTGTCGACCGTCAGGTTGCGCTCCGGCGTAGGTGTGGTCCAGTTCTGACCCTGGCGGAAGTGGAGAACCTGCCCAAACGTGCTCTCCTGGCCGGGCAGGTCGTCGGGTGCCCAGGTCGAGTTTCCCCAAACAGCATCGCCGCCGAGGGGGAGCATAGAGGACAGGCCAGGCATGGCGCGGAAGATTTCGGCTCGCTCCTCCTTGCTAAGGAACTTCTCGAGCCCGTACACGGCAAATGCGTTCAGCTGGGCCGTGTCGCGCATCTCGCCCGACAGCACGGCAGCCAGATCCTTGATGGCGCCCAGCATGCAGCCGCTTACGTTGATCCAGGACTCGACGTGGCGGTCTACCCAGTCGTCGCCGCCCCGGCCGCCCTTTTGCGAGGCGACCCAGTGGAAGAAGTAGAAGATGACCTGGCTGCCCATGCTGTGGGACACGAGCACGGCCTTGCGGCCCGACGCCTGCACTGACGTCTCGATGTACATCATGAGGCGTGTAAAATACTGGTCGCGGGTCTCGAGGTTCGGGTACGACAGCCGCCAGTCGTAGGCGGCGGCAAACGAGTTGGTAGGGTCATAACCCAGCGATGCAAGGTTCTCAAGGATCTTGCTCCAGATCCAGTAGCCCGTGATGAAGAAGTCGGTGGCGTCAAAGCCTTGTGCGGCGCGCAGCTTGATGTTGGGCGGGTCCAGGCCTGTTTGCTTGTCCAGCATGATGTGCTTCTTCCACATCTCCTTATCCAGGACGAGAGCCCTCATCATGGTCCAGCTGCCCCACAGGCGCTTGCGGAAGTAAGGGCGTGATGTGTTTGCGGTGCCCCAGGACTCGAGACCGGTCGAGATGACACCAGGCACCATAACTATCGGGTGGTGCGCCTCGAGCCCATCGAGCCTGGCCCTGGTGCCGACCGAGAAGGACTCGTAGCTGTCGACGAATTCTCTTTCGCCTCTCACTAGGTCCTTCATGTCCCTAACAAGGCCGGCGGGAAGGACGTCCAGTAGGTTGTCGACACTCAAGTCCCCAATCTCGGGGAAGTCTATGAGGTCGTTTGTCTTGGCGAAGAAGCCGGCTGCGATGATGCCTGACAAACTGCCCAGCAGGAAGATGAAGGTGTTGCGGCGCTTGCGCGTGCGCGGCTTGACGTGCACTACTGCCTTGACGAGCTTGTCCTTCGGGGAACGCGGTGCCGCTGGACTCGCATCTCTGGGGGTATCAGTAGGGGTCGGGGACGGAGACGGCGTCTCTTCTGGCCTCAGGGCTCGTCGGCGGAGGGTGGTGGCCATGGTGAGGGCGGGGCCGGAAAAGTCGCTGGTTGTCGCGTGCGACAGGAGACGGGCCGCGGCGTGTGTTCTGTCGCGAACAGCTCTATGCGCGCCGAGATGATCGACAGGGACGTACGGCAGGGCGGTGGCAGATCCTGAGGGCAAGTGGGGTGGCGCAACTCGCGGCGAAGGGAGAAAGCAGCAAGACAGACAGACGTGACAGAGGCCGGGAAAGACAGGAGATGCGCCGACGCAGATCGTGTCCGCACTTTGAAAACCGTCGCGACTGAGGACGGCAGACACCCAGGCCTGGACCCCTCAGGATCCCCCGGCCGTCAAAGGAAACAGGCGGGCGGCAGTGCCGGAGCTTGTGCAGCGCGCTGGTCGGACGATCATCACATGGGGGCAATGGGGCTCCCCTTAATTAATTTTTCTCCCTTTGGTCGGTGGTGCTCGCCGTCATCAAGCTCGACCAGAAAACAACGGCTGACGTCAAAGCCGTCGTCCCATGTGCATGGCGGGAATGCTGAATGCGGTCTAGCGGCCTGGGGATTTTGGCTGCTTCTGGCCTATCAGCGGCTGCACCACATGGCATGCGTTTCCTTTCGGGGGTGTGCGCGATTCATGCGTGACAGCGTAGCTCCTGCCGCCGGCTTCGCTTGATCTGTGAACCAAGGTTCATGTTCTATGGATCTTGGCGTGAGCTCCTTCGCCCGAGAAGCTGGGACGGATAGATGACGCCAGGGCGAGCATCTCTGGGCGCTGTGCGGCTGCTACATGCGCACATCATCAAATGCATGTGAAGTCCAAGACAAGCACGAGCTAGAGTGTTGGCTACCGTTCTTCGCCCGACTTCAAATCATCTGCGCGGGACGCGATTCGCCAGGGGTTCCCCAGTTGGCATTGACCGACAAACCTAGCCGCTGTTTGAGCCCCTCAATCACTCCCCTCTGCTCATTTACTGGAACCTTTTAGTACATACTATTCCGAAGCCAACGCACAGTATCTCCGCCAGCAGAGCGAGCGCAACGACTTTTTGCGGGCGGGCCTGCTGCTTAAAAAAAAAAAAAAAAAAAAAAAAAAATACTCGGCGCCATCTCGGTCCTTGCGCACGACTTCAACAACCGCTCAACCCCCCCTGCACTAAAAGAGAGAAAACCCCGGCCCGGCTGCTGGGCGCGCCGCGCACGCACACACATCATGGCCGCCGCTGGTCTTGTCGCCGCCATACCCGACGGGGCGGCCACCGATGCCCGTGCCGGCGCCGGCGACAGCAGCTGCGGCGCGGCCGACAAGCTGCCGGGCGAGCTGCGCTACCTGCGGTACCAGCACGACCTCGAGGAGCAGTACCTGCCCTCCATCCGCGCCCTCATCTCGAAGGACCTGAGCGAGCCGTATAGTATATACGTCTATCGCTATTTCCTTTACCAATGGGGCCACCTCTGCTTCATGGCAAGTCCTGCCCCTCCCGTCCCTGCACCATGTGTCATGTTATCCAACCCCGCAGTCACCCCGGCCCTCGGTTGCCTCGTTTCGGCTCCGAGTCCCGGCTCCGAACCCCTTCCTTTCTGTGACGACGTGCGCTGACTTGTACCAGGCACTGAACCCGGTCGACTCGACGCTGGTGGGCGTCGTCATCTGCAAGCTAGAGACGCACGCGTCGCACTCGCCACCTACGCGGCGGGGCTACATCGCCATGCTGGCCGTGTCGGCGCCGTTCCGGGGCCACGGCGTGGCGACGGCGCTGGTGCGGCAGGCCATTGACGCCATGGCCGAGCGCGGCGCCGACGAGGTCGTGCTCGAGACGGAGGAGTCCAACGCCCCGGCCATGCGCCTGTACGAGCGCC
Organism: Falciphora oryzae; assembly: GCA_000733355.1. NCBI lineage: Eukaryota > Fungi > Ascomycota > Sordariomycetes > Magnaporthales > Magnaporthaceae > Falciphora > Falciphora oryzae. Next base: position 277,781 of record JNVV01000016.1, read on the forward strand.
TCGGCTTCATGCGCTCCAAGAAGTTGCACCGCTATTACCTCAACGGAAGCAGCGCGTACCGCCTGGTGCTGCTGCTCAAGCACATCGACCCGGACGAGGCCACCGACCTGGCCCTTGACGAGAGCGACGTCGTCGACTACCCGAGGCCGGAGCAGATTCGGGCTGCTGGAGGGTAGTTGTGTTGTCACCGATGGCCAGGAGCAAGGGGCTCTCGCCGCGGGTGTAACAACGCCCGAGTACTCATATGTCGGCTTCCTAGGTACATACAGGCTGGAACGGGCGGAAGCGCCTGTTTCTGACACCATTTTGGGTGCAGCCTCTTACTCGGGATTATGCCACTAATGAATACGGACACGGGGGTCGTGTAGATTGCCGATGTTGTCGCGGTCGCCGACATCTACTATTATCGTCCTATTGAAGCGTGACAGAGAAGCTGTCGGACGCATCTTGCGTTGAGTACGGATCGATGGCTGGCATAAACTAAGTCAAAGCTTAACAAAGCCCCCGATCAATGTGAAATGCTACTACCACCCTGTCGTCTACACGATCAGATTTTAGCGTGGCAATATCAGGATATGCTCAGCCCGGCGCGCCGAGGAGAAGTCCTCTCGCGGTTTCATGAGGTCTTGATGACGAGGAGACGCTGCCCAGCGCGGGGGATGCTGCGACGCCCCTTCTCGGTAGTTGGGGCGCTCGATGTTTATCTATATAATCGGATGTACGGGTGGGCACAGGCAGTTGTTCCGTCGAATTTACACCCAATAGCAGTAAGTGGCTGGCCACAATGGTTGTTACGGATTTATTTCAGGAGCAGCTTGTTCTCGGCACTTTTCGTCTATGGTATCCGCACACCTGACCCGAAGGCCATCACCACGGCGGGGCAATTTTCGGTGGTCCCACGTCTAGGTAGCCGCCCTCAGCATGTCCCAACTTTTTTCACAGTGCACCAATGCCACGGCGACCAAACTTGAAGGATGTCACTCTAAGAAAGCGCGCCCATAACGCATAAAAGCCATATCGCACCCCCAAGCCACTCTCCTACCGACTTGGGCAAGCATGGCTAAAAATGGCAGGGTGGCCAGCACCGTCCAGTCCGCCCGGCTGGACATGGAGCCTGCTTGCACCGGATTTTGCCCAGAAGCGCCAGAGTATTTTGTTATAGGCGCCTGGCATCTTGTCGAAGACGAGCCGGATCCATCCGGTCGTATGGACGATGCTCCCAAAGCCAACGAAAAGCAGAAGCATGAGGGGAGAATTGACGTCTACCACCTGGCAGGAGATGAAATGTATTCTTCTCCTATCTATTCCCCGTCGTGAAACCGACGATGGGCTAGAGGAGGGCAAGCTAGGCTGGACTGACTCCAAACAAGCACAAAGATACAGACCGAAGCTCACCCGACATGCGCCATCTGGGATCTCGAATTCCAACCGCACGCTGGGCGCAGGGACATCTTCGCCGCCGGCACCAGCGCCGGCACGGTCCTGGTCTATAGGATCGCGGCCCTCGACTCCCCAGACAGCCCTCTGCGACAGCTGTCGAGGATCGGGCCGATCTCAGACGACGAGGAGGTCATGGTTACGAAATGTTGCTGGCACCCCACCGTCCGTGACCTGCTTGCCTTCTCGACGTTGGCCGGGGAAGTGCACCTGGTCAGGTTGGACGAGGCCGGCGGCGACGGCGGCTTTACGGTGGCGGCAATGACGCGCACCCCCTTGCTCAGCCACACGGAGCCCGCCTGGACGGTTGCGCTTAGACCGACACCGGCCGCGGCGGCGTTCACCGTCTACTCGGGCGGCGACGACTCGGCGCTGCGCTACGTGGGTTGCGCTCCTGATGAGGAAAACCAGGACTCCATTGAAAATGTTTGCGAGGCAGTCGCCATGCAGCGTGGGCCCCACGGGGCGGGGGTGGTCTCAATCCTGCCACTGGACATTACGCTGAGTTCGGGGTCCAACGTCGTGATCACGGGGAGCTACGACGACCGGGTCCGGGTGCTCGCCGTGCGGCCGCCCGAGCTGGCGTACGGCGCGCCGCAGTACAAGGTCCTCGGGGAGGCGCACGTCGGCGGCGGCGCGTGGCGGCTGAGGCTGGTGAGCCTCGTTGCTTCTGATCAGGAGGCCGACGGCGCCAAGTCTTGGAACATCAAGCTATTGGCGCCCTGCATGAGCGCAGGGTCCAGGATGCTGGAGATCAGAGGGGCGGATGACCAGAGCGAGTGGGAGGCGGAGGTGCTGGGGAGCTGGTTCGAGGAGGCAGAGGGAGACAGGATGCTGAACTACGGGGCGGATTTCCAGCCGCGGCATGCAGGCACGGAAAGCGGCGATGACGGGCCGCTCACGTGCGTGTCGACCAGCTTTTACAGCAAGATGCTCTATCTGTGGAGGTTTTGAGGGGAAGGGAACCGACCTAAAGGGATGCAGGCAAGAGTACGTATAAGCGTAGTGGGCGGTATACGTAGCTATCGTACGATTGCTCCGGCAGATAATGTGGATCTAGATGATCTTGCATCAATGCTAGGGAATGGAACAGACGGCGTGCAAAAAAGGGTCCATGCCCTGCCTGGGATTTCCAGTGTGCGAGATTTGATTGATATGATAAAACAGCAGCGAGGCGGGGATGCGGGTGGGACCCATCCCGCGCCCAAGGAAGCTCCCCACACCCAGCGGTCTGGACAGATTGAGCGTCTTTTGCCAGCGAGCCGACCTCGGCCTGCCTGCCGTCCCTCCCAGCGGAGATGCCACCGATTGTTTGCGCCAAGGCGAGTAGGGGTTAGGGCCTTTTCTCGCGGGGTTATGTGTCTTGTTATTCGTGGGATTTTGGACGTGACCCGGGATGGACGGATTGAACTGAGCGCTTTGAGAGTTGAGGGTGGGCAAACCGACCGAGCGCAGCGCTTGTCCGACCGAACCAAGAAGTGGTTGGCTATCACGCTGTGTGTCGGATTGAGCTTCTCCGAGGAACGGGGTGATTATGTCTCCCCTACGTCAGCGCTCACTAGGTTTTTGACAGCTACACTCCAACGTAAGGGTCGAGGATAAGCACAGCTGTACGTGATCGGTCTTTTGTTGCTAGCGCGATACCGGCCGAAACTCGTGGCGGGCGTCTTCTCGGCATTTTCCCTTATCAACCAGTGGCGGATTAGCTAGTGCTCAGCGCATTTCCGGGGTGGCAGACCCCTGTTACGCCCGCCCCGACCACTAAGCCCCAGCCCGCCGGAGCTCCCGCAGCAGCCCGACCGAGGTGCAGCGCAGGGGCAAAAAAAAAAAAAAAAAATCGCATCGCGGGTCAACGAAAAAACGTCGACGAAAGACCACGACTGGCAATCTATACCCACTCACCCAGACTGCCCGCCTCCGCGATACCCCTCGGCCACTCAATTGGAGCGTGCAGCCATCTCGGTCGACGTCGGATCCAAGGCTTTGGGGCCCAGCGTGTCTTTTTGTTTGTCGCCATCCGTCCCTCTCGGCTGGTGGCCGCCCGCCTGCGTGCAACCTCGGCCTCCTCCTCCCGAGCCTGCCGCGCGCCCCCTCGCCCACAACACCCTCTGCCTCTCGACGGATGCAGATCCAGGGAGCCACGAACAACCCTCCCCGCGATCCGTCCGCACCCGTCGTCACACTGGCGCTCCAGGACCCAAAGGGCGTTTTTGGCTCAGCATCTGGTGCTGTGGCCACCATGGCCCAGCCGAATGCCGAGCCCGAGGAAGACTACGAGTGCGTTTGACTCTTGAGATGGAGCCGGAGACGTCCACGCTGACCTGGCCTCGATAGCTATGAGGCCCTCCCGCCCAACTTCTCCCTGATGCAGAACATGGCCGCCGGCGCCTTTGCGGGGATAGCTGTCCGTTGAGCCCTTTCGGTCTTTTCTGTTGTGTGTGCCGTACCATGCGCTGACCGAGAATCGACCCGGGCTTGCAGGAGCACACGGCAATGTACCCAATCGATGCGTTAAAGGTACGCCAACAAACCAGAGGCGCCATTCTCCGGCCTGTATCTCTCGATATCTCTTCCGTGGACCGCAAAAGCCCCTGACATGTATTTCCCTTCTCTTGCAGACAAGAATGCAGATCGTGGGCGCACCCGGGTCGGCCGCCGCCTACAAGGGGATGCTGCAAGGGACATACAGGATCGCCAGCACCGAGGGTATCCTGAGTTTGTGGCGCGGCATGTCGAGCGTGGTAGTGGGAGCAGGTACGCACGCGCACTCGCCGGAGGACACCTTCCCGTGCTGACAGGCGTCACATATCCAGGCCCGGCACACGCCGTCTACTTTGCCACCTACGAGGCCGTGAAACACCTCATGGGCGGCAACAAGACCGGCGAACATCATCCGCTTGCTGCTCGTGAGCCTTCCTCTCCTTGAGCCCCTGTCCAATCCCGCAGACGCGGGGACCCGGCCCCACGCGGAGCTGCTGTGGGTAGGTGTGTGCTGACACGGGCAAACAGTGACGAGCGGCGCCTGCGCAACGATAGCGAGCGATGCCCTGATGAACCCCTTTGATGGTGAGTTGCTGGCGCTGCTGGTCTTTTTTTTTTTTTTTTTTTTTTAAAAGGTTTGCGGCAGATGGAAGGGCCAAGACACACTAACGCCAGCAACAAAAAAAAAGTCATCAAGCAGCGCATGCAGATCAAGGGCTCGGGCGAGATGTACCGGTCCATGACGGACTGCGCCAAGTTCCTGTACCGCAACGAGGGCCTCGCGGCGTTCTACGTCTCGTACCCGACCACGCTCTCCATGACGGTGCCCTTCACGGCGCTACAGTTCCTGGCCTACGAGTCCATCTCGACCTCGATGAACCCGACGAAAAAGTACGACCCTTTTACCCACTGCGTCGCGGGCGGCGTCGCGGGCGGCTTCGCGGCCGCCCTCACCACGCCCATGGACGTCATCAAGACCATGCTGCAGACCAGGGGTACCCACTCGGACGCCGAGCTGCGCAGCGTCAACGGGTTTGTTTCGGGTTGCAGGCTGCTCTACGCCCGCGAGGGGTTCGGGGGGTTCTTCAAAGGCATGAGGCCCCGCGTCGTCACCACCATGCCCAGCACCGCCATCTGCTGGTCCGCCTATGAGGCCTCCAAGGCCTATTTCGTCCGCCGGAACACTTCGTCCGGCTGAAAAACGTCTCGACGAGTGGCCTTCACGACGACGGGTGGTCCTTGGGACTGACCGATGCCCGAGCTCTGAGCGCGAATCTGACCGAGCCCTGTCCGTCCGCTTGTCTTTTTGCCTTGTAGAGTGGGGAGTAAGGCCTTGTGGGCGCAATTACTGTGCCGGAAAAACGGCTTCTGGAAAGCACGAGGAGGGTGGCCGGGTCGCAATAAGGGGGAGGCCCACCCCGAACCTTGGGGAGGGGGGAGTTGGCTGGCTGGTCGTATAAAAGATTTCCAACGCCATGTAGAGAGGGATGATGCTACCTGTACATATATACCCGTTTTTTTTTTTTTTTCCCCTCACGTTTCTTCTTTAAGTGTGTCTTCTCTCTTTTTGGAGGGGCTCGGAGTTGTGAGTGGCCAAGGTTTTGCCTTTTGGAGGCACACAATCAAAACGGCGTTTGAACTCGACCCGGCGGGGCCGTCTTCTCGTCTTGACCTTGCGTCTCAATACATGCCATCCCATCTCATCTCCTTTGACGACTCTCACGGGAGTCATACCACGCACTTCACTGTATGACGACAACAAGACTGATATGTATGCCAGGTGAAGTCGAATATGCCAAATAACCTCATCTACACGTCTTGTGTATTAGAACTGTAGGGATATAGGTAAACGAACAATTGTCAGCCGCTTTAGAGACACCTCGAACTCCGTGAATGAAGGATGCAGAGGCCTTGTGCACACCATCACCCATCCGCCCCGAGTCAGCTACCTGGTAGACAACTTGGCTGTCTTTCAACTCCAACCCAGCCTGGTCCAAGGTTCTGGCCGGCATCGTCATCATCATAGCGTGCGGACCACCGAAAAGACAGAGAAAAATGCTTCAAGAGTAAAAAGGAGCGCCACCCATCGTCTTATTTACTAAAACGGGAAACCACCAAAACCACCGCCGCCGGATCCGAACTGGAACTTGAACTGCTGGCCGCCGGCTCCCTGCTGGAAGAAGGGGTGGCCGCCAAAGGGGTTGCCGTGGTGGAAGCCGCCGGGCTGCTGCTGCGAGTTGGGGTCGTCGCCGGCGTCGAAGCGGGCCCGCAGCTCCGGGTTGCTGAGCACCTCGTACGCCTCGTTGATGGACGCCATCTTCTTCTCGGCCTCTTCTTTGCTGAGCCCCTGCTTGGCCGCCTTGTCCGGGTGGTGCTGCTTGGTGAGCTTGCGGTACGCCGACTTGATCTGCCGCTCGTCGGCGTCGTGCGCCACCCCGAGCACCTTGTAGTAGTCCTTGGTCTGACTGCGCTTGAGCGCAATCTTGGCCTCGTTCAGCAGGTTGTCGATCATCTCCCTCCGGTCCGGGGCCAGCTCCTTTGCGCGCTCTAGCGTCTTGATGGCCTCCTCGTACAGCTCCTTTTCTTGCTGCACCTTGGCCTTGTGAAGCAGTCCATATACGGCATCCGCGTTTAGTTGAAGCGATTCCTCGCAGAACGCTTGGGCCTTTTTGCTGTTCATCTGTAAGAGGGGTAAGCAAGTGGTTAGCCTGGGATTTGTATCGCATATCGTCACCGAGACTGCAGAAGAGCCGCACACTGTAGTAACCTTGGCAGGCGAGCTCCACGACCCTTGCTACGAGGACGTTGGGCGCCGCCTTGGGGATTGTCCCGTCCTCCTTGAGCTCGCTGACGACGTCCTTGATCTCCTTGATCAGGCCCTCATCGTCGCCCGAGGGGACAAGTAACCTGGTGCCCGTCATGGGCTGGTTCTTGGAAAAGGCCTTCTCGACCTTGGCCAGCGTCTTCTCGATCGTCTTCTCGCGCCGCAGGAGCTTCTTGCAAGGCTTGGACTCGGGGTCCGAGTGCAGGCACTTGCGGATCTGGGTCAGGCCGTTGGGCAGGTCGCCGAGGGCGTAGAAGGCGTTGGCCGAGGTCTTGACGTAGGGGGTGGTGTCGCCGGCGCGCATGCTGAGGACGTGCTGGAGGTCGCTCATGCCCTCCTCGACCTCGCCCTTCTCGAAGCGGCAGCGGGCGCGCAGCTCGCGCAGGGCGACGGCGCGGTTGGCCACCATGATGGCGACGCCGGCGTTTTGCACACATTCATCCCACTTCCCCGCCTTCTCAGCCTCGGCAGCCAGTCCCGCGGCGGCCTGGGCCTCGAGCAGGTCGTCGATCTCCGGGTGGCCCGTGGTCTTGTGGGCCAGCTCGAACTGCCCGCGGGCTCCGGCCCAGTCGGCGGAGCGCTGGCGGATGCGGCCGAGCTGGACGTGGGCGCCCTCGAATCCGGGCTTGAGGTCGAGGACGCGGTTGAAGTCGTCGGTGGCCTGGGCGGTGCGGCCCAGGCTGAGGTAGGTGGTGGCGCGCTTGAAGTAGGTCAGGTAGTCGGAGGGGTTGCGGGCGATGGCAGCGTCGTAGTAGACGAGGGCGTCGTTCGTCTCTCCGCGCGAGAGGTGGTTCTGCGCCGACGTGAGCAGCTGCGACACGGGCGTGTCGCTCGGTATGTCCTCGGCCGAGACGGCGGCGGCGGCCAGCCACGACGACGAGGTCAGCACGCCGGCGGCCAGGGCCACCGTCGACAGGCGGACCAGCATGGTTGGTTTGTTGAAAGTGGTGAGGCAAGCAAATGCGACCAGATAAACCGAATCTTACGGAGAGGGCCGGTCTCGACGTAGGTGGTGGCAAGGAACGAGTGGGAAAGAATGCAGGAAAAGAATGCGGGAAAAGAATGGAGAGGTGGATGCTGGTTGGGGGAGGGAGAAGAAGCCAGAAAATTGAATGCCAGCTTGCGCCTCGCTTCGCTTCGCTGCAGGGACGGCGCCTTCAGAGAGTCTAGACGAGGCGCGGCCAGCTGAATCCAATGAAGCCAGAGTTGGCGGGCTGACTGTTCAGGGGGTGGGGCGCCTCTGACGCTGAATTTCATGCAGGGAAGGAGCCAACATCGATCGGGGGGGTACTTGATGGTTTGCGCAAATCCGGGTGGCGGCACAAGTACCAGAACCCCTGCATTGGCCATCTGGCCCTTCAGGAGTGCCCCCACCGGCATCTTCGATGGTGTTCCTCGTGCCCCACAGATTTGCCGGCCGGGGTGAAGCTGTCCGTCCGACGTTGGACGCCCGCTCCGAAATCCCAATTCGGAAGTCGCCGCTTTTACTGCCCGCATGGCACCCTCCCATGTGACGGTGACGGCGGATCACGGGCGATTAACGTGCACGCTGCCAGCCAGCGACTGCTACCTTGGGTTTAGTCTGGTGCCATATTCACAAAACCCCCCTGGGAAAAAAAAAAAAAAATGTCCCGCCTCCCCCCAGACGCCGCCATCTTCTCCCCCTCGGTCGCCCGCGCCGCCGCCTCGGCCGCCAAGGACTGGAGCTACGTCGACGCCTGGCTGGCCTCGCGGTTCCGGGGCCGGCCCGCCCCACCCCGCTTCGAGCGCAACGCCGACACCCTGCGCGCCCTGCTCGCCCTGGCCGCGCTTAACGAGTCGGCCGACGAGCAGCGGAACCTGCTGGCCCGCGTCGAGGCCGACGCCCTGGCCGAGCTCGAGGCCAGCCGTGACCACGGTGATGATGACTCCAGTGCCACAAACCTGGCCACCGTCCGCAGGGACCTCCTCTCCGCCCTCGAGTCCGGCCTGACCCGCGACGGCCGCGCCTCCCTCGACGCCATGGCCGCCGCCTCGGTCGAGCTGGGCCTGGCGCACCCGACGCCCGAGGCCATATCCGCCCAGCTAGTATCCCTAGCCGCCCAGCGCGCAGAAGTAGAGCAGACCACCGCCCGCGTGTCCTCGCTGCACCGCCACGTCGACGCCGAGGCCGCCCGCGTCGACGCGCTCGCCGCCGAGGCCGCCGGCCCGGCCTACCGCCCGCCCCCGGACCTGGCCAAGCTCAACCTCGAGGCCCAGCGGCGGGTCCGCGCGCTCGAGGCGGGCTTGCCCGAGATGCGCGACCGCGCCGCCGCCCTCGCTGCCGCTGCCGGGGGCCTGCCCGACCCCACCGTCGAGCAGGTCCGCGCGGAGGAGGAGGCCTACCTGGAGCTGCTGCACCGCAAGCGCGCCCTCGACGCCAGGCTCAGGGCCTTTGAGGGCCTCCCGCCCGACACGGCCATGGCGCGCCGCGAGCTCGAGGCGCGTCGGGACGTGCTCCGGAAGCTCACCCAGCGTCGGGATGCCGTCTTTGAGGGTCTGGTTGAGCGGGAGACGCCCCGCAAGCCAAGAGGGTGATAGCCATGTCACCAGCAGCCTACGCGTATCACGCATTGCCATCTAAAGGGGAGACATCTAAAGCAACCGGGGACCGTTTCTCTGCGAGCCCATAAATCATCGCCTGGTATTATTATTGAGCGAAAAAAAAAATGTGAATGATAAAAGGAAGAGGGGGGGGAAAAATGAAGTAAGAGAGAAATAAAGAGAAGGAAAGCTCGCGAGCACTAGCACCGTGGGTGCGTCGTGCGGGGTGTTTGGATGGCGCGTGGCCAGACTCTCTATGACAAAAAGAATGACGAATACAGAAAACAAGCCCTGTGGGGGTTTGTGCTGAGCTCTATCTGGCTCGCGCCGTTCCCTTCTTCGTACCGGCACTTGACAAAAAACTACCCGGCGGAACAATCGATGGATCAACATAGTCTGACTACTGGCCGCGCTTCGCCCTCCCGCCTCCAGCTCCGCCGAACCTTCCAAAAACGGGCCGTCCAAGTCCCGATCTCGGCTTCGTCTGCGTCGGGGCATCTTTGAGCGGGACCGGGGGTGGTTGGTTGGACCCTCCCGCTCTGGCGTCCTTGGTGGGCTTGGCGTCCAGGCTCTCCCCGAGGCGCAGATCGAGACCTGGGCCTCCGTCGTCAAGGTCTCCAACCCCGCCGGGCCGCTGCGCCCTCCGCGCACGGTCCTGAACGCTCCGGAACTTCTCGAGCAGCTCCGCCCAGCGGATGATGCCCTCCTCACGGCCTTTGAGCCGGTTGCTCCTGTCGTAGTTGGACCCGCTGCTAGGAGTGGTGGTTCCGCTGTGGGATTGGGACATTGTGTAAGTGTCTAAGCTATATTTTGATGATGACGAGGGGCGAGGGGCGAGGGACTGGAGGGACTGCAACGCTTCGACTATGGAGCCCTGGCGAGAGTGGCCGGAACCAGCGTTGGAAGCTGGGGCGGAGGACACGTACGGTCTGGGTGCGATATGCAGATACCCAATCGAGCTCACGCTGTTGAGGCGGTTCTTGAGGGCCGCGAAAGCCGACGATTGGGGCAACAGCATCAGGAGCCCGTAGAGGCACTTGTAGAGATGCGGATACTTCTCGGGCTCCAGCAGCTGAAGGCGGAGATCTGAGCGAGGGTGTGCGTGCGTGACAGCCCACGGGGTTAGTGCTGTTGCTCCCAGCCCCGAAATTAGCCTGCTCTCACGGAAGCGGACTCACATGTAAATACTGGCGACTCGAGTAGCTGCACCAGCTTGTCGATCTGGATCAGAATGCTCACGGTCATCTCCAGCTCGGCGAATATCTGCAAAAGGTTATATGCCTGCTCGTATGCCTGCGCGAGCAGACAGAGCGAGAAGGTAGCCACCGCGTTGTAGCACCACGACCTGAACAGGGCGACGAAGAATGTTTGGCCGTCCTGTTTGACATTGTTTCAGCACATGTATACATACCCAAGCCCACGAGCCTTTACACAGCATGCCCGGTTGCCTGCTGACTGACAAAACCTACCTTGGTCTCGAGGTTCCTTAGCCTCTTGCGCAGATCCGACAGTTCAGGCGCCGTGATCAGGTTGTTGTTCAGATTCTGGACCATGATGCTTGCAAACTCGACGTCTTCCTCCTTCTCTATGCAGTCCGCCAGCGTTCGATATATACGCTCGGCGCTGAGGCTGACGCAGAGCTGGCGGATGATCAGGTTGCCGCGTGTCTCTAGCAGCTTGCGGTCAGTGGAGAAGAGCTGCAACAAGTTGACCATGAAGTTAGAGAAGTAGTCATCCTCGCTGTTGCGCGAGATCTGCGAGAGAAGCTGCAGGTCCTTGGTGACGACCGCCTCTGCTGGATCCGAAAGCGTTTTGAGCAGAGCGGGGAAAGTCCCGTCGTTGAAGGCGAGGACCTTCCTGGGCGCTTTACGGTGTAGCATTATGAGCCATGTCAGCGCGGCCACTCGCGTGGCCTCGTGGTCATTCAGGAACAACAGCGTCAGAGAGTTGACGGCCGCGGCGTAGTCTAGATCTGCCTGGGGATGCACGGTTCCCGCCGGGGTCGCGGGCGCGGTGGGAGCTGTCACGGATGGCACAGGGGTTGCGGCGGCCGCCCTGTTGGCCAGACCTGGCGTCGGGCTCCTCACCTCAAGGTCCCGGGTAGAGCCCGAGAGGGAAGGCCTCGCGCTGTGGATGTGGCCGCCGCTGTCTTGCCTGTCAGGGTGCGGGGCCGGTATGCGTGATACAGACTGGCCCGGCGCGATCTCGGGCTCGTCCGAGAGCGAGACCACATAGTCCATCAAGGACGTGTTGACCCTGGCGGCGGCCAGACGGATGGACTCGACGCCGCTAGCCATGGCCGGGAGGAGGTGCGCCAAGATCTTTGGCGTAAAAGGGAGCACCTCCTCCGGGCAGATGTCGAGGAACTCGACGATCCACCGCAGCGACTCGAGCAAGCCATCTTCCTCTGCGGGTAGGGGGTGCTTAGCAGTGGACTGTTGGTGACGGTGGTGATTATTAAGCGGAGCATTCATACCCAATGGCGAGTCGAGTGTGGCAGTGAGGATCTCCAGGATCGCCTTGTACTCGATCTGGACGTCCTGGCCAGGGACCCAGTCGTCCTCGTCGCTGGTGGTGGCTTCGTCGTCGTCGTCGTCGTCGTCGGCCTCGTCGTCGTCGTGGGCCGTCTGCGAGTCGGTCTCGTGAAGGTCGTCGGGCGCGGGGACGCCGTGGACGCTGGCGCTGTCCAGGGAGTCCTCGCGCTTCCTCTTGCCCTCGCCCTTGCCGCCCTTGGACTTCTTGCTCTCGGCAATGCCCTTCTTGATCCTCGAGATGCGCTTGATCTCGTTGAGGAACTTGTCGAGGCAGCCCTGGGTGGCGACGTGGACGTCCCTGTTGGCGTCGCTGAGGAAGCGCAGCAGGCCGCCCAGGAACTCGGGCAGGAACGTGACGAGCTCCAGGTCCGGGATGGAGTCTAGCAGCACGATCCAGCCAACCAGGAAGGTGCGCGTAAAGGGGTTGATGACAAAGATGCGCTCCTTGAGCAGCGGGATGAAGCGTCTCAGCGAAAAGGCGGTGGGCAGGGGACCGCGGTCCTCGATGCCCTCCTTGATGGCCTCGGGATCGTGCGAGAAGTCCTGGGACGTCTCAAGGACAGACACGTAGGTGGCTGCGGACTCGGATACGATGTCCTTGATTAGGCGATCGAGAAGCTCGGCACCATTTTTGACCGAGAGCTCGGAGTCGGCACCCAGCTACAGGAGGGGAGGAAAAGGGGGGTTGGTTAGGATTAAAGTAGGCCTAGAGGGTCTTGTGACCCGGGACGAGCACACCACCTCGCATGTATGCGCGACTCCGCGGACAAGGAGGGGGCGTGCGGACGAGGGAGATGGGACGGGTGTGCATGTGCACTGATAAGATATTTGGGAAGACACGTACCTTGCACAGGGCGTCGAAGATGTGGTTGAAGTAGATGAGGATCTCTCCTTTGGCGACCTTTGCAATGTTGTACAGGGCCTCGCACGCGTAGTATCGTACCCGGGCATCCTGGTCGGTAAAGCAGGCCAGGACAGGGGGCACGATGATCTCGAGATATCTCGGCAGCTCCTGCGACGGGGGGGAGGGGTAGGGGTCAGATGCCGGACGGGTGGCTGCGCTGGGCTGGGGCAGAGTGACGTGTGGCAGAGGGTGATATGGGCAGACGTCTGTGGAGCGCAGTCTCTCGCACTTACTGGGCCGAGGGCGATGGCGGCAGCGGCCAGGCCTATCAGGCCGCCGTTGCGGGCATGCGGATTGTGGATGGCATATGCGTACTCGTTGCAGAGCTGGTCGAGGATGGCGAGGACGCGGTCGTGGTCCTTGGTGGCCACCAGCTCGCGGATGACGCGCTCAAGCCTGGGCAGCAAGCAAGGTTATTGAGTTTAGGTATTAGGTATCAGGCGGGAGACGGAAGCTCAGTTGGGCACGCACTCTAAAGCGCCGACTTTTCGCTTGTCATAGATCTTGTCGTTCAGCAACCGCGTGACGTTTGCATCCATGGTTGCGGTGGGTGCCGGTGTTGGTGCCGGGAGACGAGGTATCGAGGTATGTGGCTGCAGCAGCCTCTCAGCCTGTCACTGTCACCTGCCTGCAGCGCAATCCGCCAGGGTTGCAGGGCAGACCAAGAGTCGGCAACGCCGGCGCCGCGTCGGGCGGCCACTGCGGCAAAGGCCGAGCGGGCGCGGTGGGCGGATTTCTCTCTCTGCCGCGACTGCCAGGCGAGTGCAGGTAGGTAGTCCCGTCACGTCCTGCCGCCAAGCCGATCGAAGGAAAACGGTTGGTCGGGCGCGGCGAAGCAGAGGCAGAGAGGCAAGCTGGCGTGGTGTGTTCCAAATGAAGGACGGCCCAGGCTGCCCGTCTGCCTGCCTATGTGCCTCCTGCTCTCGCTCTTGGGTATCTACGGCCGTCGTACCTGGCAGGCTGGGCAGGCTGGTGGGGGAGAGCTGCTGGCTTTCGTTTGCCCGGCTGGGAAACACGAGGACGTCACCGGCGCCTTTGGTGTTGGCCCTGTCCCACCCACGAGGCTGCCTGTGGAGTCGGCAGAGCTAGGCAGAGCTAAGCACAGACGACACACGGGAGAGCCCACAGCGGACACAGCCTGCTGGGGATTGGTGCTGTGGGCGGCGCACGGCCACTGGCTGGGGGGGCAGGTGCGACCCACCCACAGCCAGACTGGTGGCACTGGCTGTGTAAAGGTGTAGGAGGTTATTTTATGAATTACTCATTGGGTTGGTTCTTTTCCTCTCATCACCATCATCATCAGCGTGATGCAACCCCGCCTGGCAGACCAAACACCAGCAACACCAACAACACCAGCACAGCAACACCCTGCAGCCAGAATGTCACCACCTCGTCCGTCGTCGCGTCTCACCGGTCAAGCACGGCGGGCTGGGTGTCGTGGCCAGAGCTGACTGACTGACTCGCTGCCGCGGCATCCTGCCTGTCTCTCCAACCCGCCGCTCTGGTCGGGTCGCCCAAGCACCAGCACCACCCGTCACGGCCGTCACTTGACCTGGTGATCGCAGCCCAACACTTCTTCGGCGGCCGGATAGATGTGAGGGATATTCTCCCAGCCCGCATATGCCATCGAGGCACCGCGCGCCGGTGGAACCCTCCTCGCGCCCGCCTCCCCCAATGAGAGCACCGGCCCGGCCATGAGACGACCCGTCCACTGCTCACCGGTCGTGACGACCCTGCCTTTGCTGAACGCAGGACAGGCGAAGCTCCAGAGAAGCCTGCAAAGACCGAGCCCACTCCTCCTTCTCATCCTGTCCCCCACACCATCTAGCGATACGTGCCTAGGTAGGCTGGGTGGCCGACCACTTCTACGGAGGAGACGATGCTCCGCGACCAAGGCCTACTCGTCGCCATCCCTGACCGCTTCGCGCCTCCTCATCGCGAGTTTGCACCCAACGGACGGACCCCCTCCATGGTTGTGCCATGGCTGACCTCGCTGGACGTCCAAGTTGGATCCCGAGTGGTGATTGGGTGCGCAGACGTGCCAACATCATCTCGCGCTTGCTTCTTCGGCCTTCTTCTCTTTCTTTCATTTCTTCTTTTACTTTTCCTCTCTGTCTGTTTCAGCGGGCCACCTACATCAATACTGGGTGATTCACATGCATATGTGCACTTGTGGGATCGCCGACTTGGATGGGGAAGCACAGCTGGTTCTCCACGGGGCCCCAATCACTTGTGCCTGTCCATCGATCCTCTGCAGCTACGCAGATCTCGCATCTCCGTCCAGAAACGATCGACTTTTCCTTTTGGTTTTCTCCAGCCAAAACCACTAGCTCCACGCTCGTCGCTAACTCGGACCGGGATAGAGCCAGATCGTGGCTTGCATGTTAGTGCCCCAGTGTGCTTCCGCTGCAACAAAGTGCCAGGTCTCCACGGCGTATACAATGTTACCATGCCCTCCCCCCTCTCTTCCCTGTCTGCACACGCCTGGGGGGCTGGGCTGCACGATCCGGCTGCTTTCCCACCGGCTAGCTAGGTATCGGTAGTTCTCCCTGCGAGATTGTTTATCCCAGACTGGCACTTATGCAGCTCTGACCACTGACATACCACCCTCAACATAGCGTCAGCGTTGACTCCTTCCGACGGTAGCCATCTAGGCCCGCATTAGGTCGGGATCCTTCCATCAAGCACGCAGAAAAGCCCCAGCTGTGCGAGATAACATGTGCCGGGCATCAGTGATGTCATTCGCAGGGACACGAAAGATATGTCACCTCAATTAGGTGATGCGCCTCGCCTGATAGCGCACGGGTATAGCCATCACTGGACAGCCGCTGCCTAACACGGAAGTCCGATCGCCTCACTCGCTTAGGAAAGATACGCTGTATAAAGAACAAGTCAAGTCTGGGGATTGTGATGTCGCCTAACGCGGCGTAACTTCAAGACAGATTCGTCGCACAAAATCTGACGGATGGCCTACGGTACATACACGCTCCATACACACGCTTCCTCCCTCCCTCCCCTTTCGGATGTTCCCGCCTGGGCTGCTCTACCCAGGATTTCCTAATTAGGAAGACGTCCCGCCTCCTCCCTGGCCATTCTCTCGCTTGCGCTTGTCCTCTTCGGCTTTTTTCTCAGCCGCGTGCTTCTCGGCCGCCTTTTTGGCCCTCTCGATCCAGGCGGGCTTGGGAGAGAGAACAAAGTAGCCCCTTGTCAGCACATACTCGAGGGCCATAGATCACGGTAACTTTTTCAAACAAACTCACATCTTTGCTCGTCTTGGCGATCCGTTCAGCAGCTCCGTTGTCCATCCTGCCGTCTGACATGAGGACGAGAAGAAGTCGCTCTATTAGTGCGACAGAGACGGGTATGGTTCAGCCAGAAAGGCTCTGGGGTGTTGAAGATGGACCGAGAACGTCTGGATGTGCCTTTGATGGCTTTTGTAGGATGACAGAATATATATGGTTTTATGGAGATGGCTTATGGGGCAGCGACCAGGGCGCGACGGTCAAGATGTCCAAAACATGCCTTGGTCGAGGAGACGTCGTCGCCCTCTTTATACACCCGCCCGGCGCCAGGCATGGCCGCGGTGATTCGTCGTGGTCCGAACCGGACTTGGGTGGACGCCATATTGCTTCCTTGACTCCTAATCAAGAGGGTATAGGTATAGCTGTTCCTCAGAAAAAGGGGTCCGCGGAGGGCTCGAGGGCCATGATACTCTTTTCGCTGTTTGCACCCCTCCCCCCTCCTTTTTGAATCCTCCCTCCCGTCACCTCCCACACTCCATCCACCACACACTCCCCTTCCTGTTGCCCGCTTGGCGGAAGAAAGCAAGGAGCGGCGGCGGCGGCGGCGGCGGCGGCGGCGGCAATAGTGGTGATGATGGTGGATATGGTGGAGATGACGGCAGGAAAGGAAGAGGGAAGGGGTTGGTGGAGTGCCGTCGGACCGGACTAGACGGATGGGAGGGAGCTGCTGGAGGCAAGCGAGCGAGCGATGACGGCCCCTCCGCTGGCCACGGTGCTTTGCCATGCAGGGGAACCCGATGCTGCCATCCCGCCCCTCAGGTTCTCATACGCCAGGATTATCTTGGAACGATGGTCAGGCATTACCTCCACCTCTTTGTAGCTGTTATTGCGAGCCAACTAGAGAGCATGGTTTGGACCGCGGGGTAGTAGTAGTGGTAGTAGTAGTAGTAGTAGTAGTACGCGACTGTTGCAACGCCGAACGCCGGCTGCTCAACCAAGACCTATGTCGCTGGGACGCGCGAGGGGCAGAGACGGGAAAACAAGGAGCACAAGTCTGCTTCCCCTCAATACCAACGTGCTGATTATATTCTCCAGTGGCTCTGCGATATGCATGTCCCTCTGCAGCTCGCTGATCCCAGCACCACCCCGGGCTGTCAAAGTGTGATTCGATCAACACGTCCGGGGTCATCTACATACCCAGGAGCGAGGAGAAATATAACCGCCGAGGCCCATGCCAGTAACCTGGAAATGCGGACTGAACCAAAGAGAGGAGGAGTGGAAAATGACACAAATTCCCCGCCGACCCTCATGGTAGAGCTCAGGCCCAGAAAACCCAGACATCAGCAGCAGGCACACCCCTGCTCCAACCGACCATGCCATCGCAGTCCGGGCTAGGTAGCAAGAGGGAGGAGCGGAGAGGGTGGGACATTGCGGGAAAAAAATACGCCTATAGAGGAGAGCGCTCAGTCGTTCTGTGCTGGATCGTCATAGGGCCTAACCCTGACCAGACCCAGCATTCCCTTCTTCCAGCCCGTGCCAAGGCATGTGGCCAGGATACGAATACGTAGATGCCGACGTGCGTACTACTACTACTACTGCTACTACTACTACTACTACAGTAGTAACGGCGACCACCTGCAAGCACGCCCTGGCGGCGGGACAACAGGGTGTGGTTCAAACGAGCTGTGGGCTGGGCTGGCACGCACCCTGGATGGTTGGCTCGCTCTGGCCCCCTTCCCTCCCTGGGGATTTCTGACAGGGCACCTTCCGTCCCTTGGCTTTTCTGACAGGGGGGAGTGGTTGGCTGGTGTGGTGTGGTGTGGTGGGTGTGCGCGGCACCATCGGCCCAAGCCAACAAGCCCTCCCCTTGTCGAGACACGATAGGGCATGGTATTTTAGCTAGGCCATTGTCACTATTGCGAATGTGCAGTTTACCTATCTTGCCAACCACACCAACTTGACAACTCGCGCCGGAACTTCTCTGGAGCAAGCAAGCAAAGTAGATCACAGCCATGGGCCGGACCACATTTGCCCTGGCTCGGCTGCCATGTCGGTGTGGCGTGATGGATGGCTGGTCTCCAATCACACCAACCCATCACCACACGCATTTCTGCCATGGCAGTGGACGCCTCCTGACGCTTTCTCACCCACACCGGGCAGAGAAATGCGGCATAGGCCTGTCCAGGCCATCCTATCCCACTCGCCGTACAAGACATCACGCACGCACGGATGTGCACAGCGGGGACACTGGGACGATCGACCGCAAGGGCTTTCCAGGAAAGCAAGACAGCAATTCCCACACACGGGATTGCGGGCCGCAGACGTCCGCTACGACTCGCATATGCACACCACAAGTCGGAGCTGCCGTCGCTCGTTTGTATTACAGTAGATCGCTTTTGGAGTCTATACTGCCGCTGTCTCTCTTGGGATGTTACCAAGCCCCATCAGACGCTGGTGGCTTGCAGACAACTAAGGAAAGCAAGAAGCAAAAATATCACATCTCAGTGGGTGTGGACGCTCGACTGCTGATGACACCTGGCGAGAAATGCAGCCTGCCTGGAAACGTCGGCAAGCTTGCCAACCACGAGCTTGTTCCCGTCCACAAACCCGAGCATGGCGTAGGGGATGCCGACATCGCGGCAGAACCCACGGACCAGAACCTGGGCGCGACGGAGGTTGTGGCGCGGGATGCGCGGGTAGAGGTGGTGGATGGCCTGGAACTGCAGGCCGCCGTGGAAGAAGTCGAGCCACTCGGGGCAGTCGACGTCCATGGTGGTGCGCAGCATCTTCTGCGGGAACGACTCGCGGGGGCCCAGGTCGGCTGTGCTCATGGCGAAGTGCGACAGCGTCAGCTGGACGTGCAGCGGCATGGTCACCATGTGGCTCAGCATCACGTAGGCAAAACGGCCCCAGTTCGTCGGGATGGCCCGGTACACGATGCAGTAGCCGTACCAGTACCAGAAGAAAGCATGGCCGGCGAGCTCGAGGTAGGGGTGCCACCATGCGGGGCCCTTGCGGGGTCCCTTGCGCAGCAGCAGATACTCGAGCGACAGACGGTACAGGTTGAAGCGGCCGAAGAGCAGGATGGGGTAGAACAGGTAATGCTGGACCTTGACGAGAACCTTTGCAGCAGCGTCGTACTCCATCACACGGTCGTAAAAGGTAGACCGTAGCGACTTGAAGTAGCGGTGGGTAACGGCAAGGAAAGGCAGGTACTCGATGTCCGGGTCGTGCTCGGGGTGATTGGTAACGATATGATGAACGTTGTGGTTGTTCTTCCACCAGCCGAGCGACAGGCCAGCCAGGAAATCGCCGATGATGATGCCAATGACAGTGTCAACATGGAAGTTGTGCGTAATGCCCATGTGGCCTGCGTCGTGAGCCGAGAAGACGAGCTGGTGCCAGAACATGCCCATCAGCACGCCGCTGGTGGCATACCAGCCCAAGCGCAAGAAGAGCAGCATCAGGGCGAAGAGTAGACTGTACCGCGCCACCTCGACCGCGTAGGCGCGGTAGTTGCAGTCGTAGAGCCCCGCCGCGCGGATGCGGTCGTTGAGGTCGCGGTACTTTTGCACGATGTCCGCCTGCGTGGCCTCGTCGAGCGGCGGGTACGTGGCGTGGTCGAGGTCGATCTCCTTGCGCGTCAGCGAGTCCAGGAAGGCCATGCCGTCGGGCAGCTCCTCGGGCTCGTCCGCCGCCGACGACGACGACAGCGACGAGGTCGACGAGGTCGACGAAGAGCGGGGGCCGCCGCCGTTCTTGCGGCTCCTGACGGGCTGCTCGTCGAAGACGGGGGACGGCGCGCGGGAGCTGGCGTCACTCGAGGGAGCAGCCGAAGGGCTCGAGGGCGGCGAGGGCACGTCGGGCGTGTGCTGACGAAAGACGCCGCCCTGGATCGGGGGCAGGAAGTTCGTCCACTGGCCTTGGACGCGGCCGATGCGGTACCTGTCCATCATGCGGCGAGCCTCGGACGAGTGGAGACTATGAGCAGGCGGCGTGCGCATAGCATGGGCATGGGCATGGGCGTGGTTAGTCCCCGCGTGCTAGGGTTCCAAGTGCTGGCTCTGCTGGGTTTACTGGGTAGGTGTGCTACACCACTAACACGGTCACCTCGTCGGTGGCGTCCCTGCCGACCATGTGCAGGATGGCCTTGTCGCCGCCGGGGTGGTACTTTCGCCAGGCGTCCACCTTGAGGACGAACCGGTCGAGGATGATGAGCGAGTGCCCGTCGGCGATCATGCCCTCGACCTCGCGGCGCGACATGAGCGGGTAGGTTCTGTGGCGGGCGGTCTTGGCCTCGTCTGGGGCTTTGACGCCCCCAGTGTCGGCAGCCATTGCGGGGGAGGGAAAGCAGCCTAGCGATGGAGCGAATGGATTTCCAAAAGAGTAAAGGAGAGGTGGCTACAGGGCAGCTACAGGGCAGCTACAGGGCAGCTACACGTAGCGGAAGAGCAGATCGAGGACAAGACTCGCGCGGCCCAAGGAGAGTAAAAAGGAAGCCAGACACCGTTTTTTGACCGCCCTCTCCCTTCAAGCTCCAGCTGGTGGTTGGTGGAATAGGACGATCAACGATGGGACGGCGCACCTGCAGACGACTGAATCAGGAATGCTCCTGCCCGCTGGCGTGGGCCGATAGCTGCCAGGAACCGTTCCATGTGGGATTGACCACTGAGCTTGCACCATGCTCCGAAATGCGTTGCCCCACCGCCGGCCCACCTGCAGCAGAATGAAACGTCCGTATCGGCGACGCTGGGGCGATCCAATCCCCCGCCCCCGTCGGCAACGGCATGATTTCTATGATTTTTCTGGTTGCTATTTTACTCTGTAAGCCGGACCTGACCTCGCCTGCCCAACAAAAGTGCTTGTCTTTGCAATGCGTTCCTATCCTACATCAGTAGCACTACCTGATACTCCTGTTCACTTTTCACTATCGCCCCATCCCCGATGGCCGCCTCCCCATCACATAAAATTCACAAACGGCATCCACCCTCCCGCCCTCTGCCCCTGGCACATCCCACCACCACCGCCTTGAACCCCCGGGCCTGCCATCCCCTGAAAGACATGCTGACACCCATGCTGACACCCATGCTGCTGCTGCTGCGGCTGCTGTCCCCCACCAGGAAGCGCAAAGGCACCACCACCATCTCCCAAACCCGCCATAGCTGGCGCCGGCAAGCCCCCGCCCATCCCCGAGCTGAACCCCAGCGGCGCCCCCATGCCCATGCCCATGCCCAGTCCCATGAACCCCATCCCGGCCCCGGCCCCGGGCCCGCCCATGAGGGCCGGTGCCGGTGCCGGTGCTGGTGCTGGTGCTGGTGCTGGTGCCCCATATTGTTGTTGTCCTCCGTGATGAACCTGTCCGCCGCCAAGTCCACTTAGCATGCACGGCGCAAGACAGCACCCTCCGCCGCCGGCGATCCCCACGGGTGGCGCGGTGGTCACGGCCGGCATGTTCCAGCCACTACAACAACCACACCCGCCTGCGCGCTGCTGCTGTTGCTGTTGCTGATGATGCTGCTGTGCCTGCTGCAGGTGCCCCGGATACAGCGAGAACAGCGGCGCCGTGAAGACGTTGACAACGCCCTGGCTGTTGTGGCTGTTCTGGTTGTTATTGCCGCTATTATTGTTATCATTAGTGTTGTTGCTGGTGTTGTTGCCCGGGCAGCACCGTATCCGCCCCATCACGGGTGCCGCCGTGAGCGGGCACAGGTGGATCACATCCGGCAGCGGACCGCTCTGCTGCGCCGCCGGCGTTGGCTGCGGCGCTGTTGTGGTGGTGGTAGTGGTGGTCGTGGTGGTGGTAGTCGTTGTTGCCCCTTGAGCCCCTTGTGTTCCTTGCGCCCCCTGCTGTGCCGGTTGTGCCCCCTGTGCGCCTGGCCCGCGGAAGCAGATGCCGCCGCACGCGCTCGGTATTCCCGCCCCGAGCCTGTTCTGCAGCTGGGTGAGGCGGCATCGGAGAAGCAGCTCTTGTAGGCCTCTAGACGACGGTGTAGGCACGGTTTTCATGACTGGTAGTTAGCTTCCGCTCTTGACCAGGCCATAAGGACGGATGGGTATATCGTCGACTCACCCATAATTTCCATAGTCTGAGCGTGGCACACAAAGAAAAGCAGGCGCCGACATCAGTCCCCATGGTCAGTGATACTCCCTGACACCCACCAGTGCCAGACGAGAGCCTGCGTAGGACAGCTTTCACGTACCAAAGTCCGAGTACGGAATAAACATGTACCGGGCGTTGTACATGGCTCTTTCTTTTCTGCGTCGCCTTGCTGAGCAGACAAACCTACGTCCAAGCAAATTCAGAGTTGGGGTATAGAGCCGCACACAAGACCTGCTGTAGGTGAGATGGCGAAATCAACAGGCGATGAGTGACAGGGCTGATTCTTGATACATCTCATCCTGACCTGGGAGGTTATTTATATATGCGCCCTCATCAATGCTGCCATGCGGGCTGCGTCGTGTGTCCGCCACGGGTCGCCACATAGGCGTGTAACAGAAGCATCGCTGGGCCGACGGTTTGCCCTGCGTTTGCACATCGATCAGTGACGTGCATGCTTGGGACTCATTGGGCCATGACTCCTCGCGAGCTGCCAACGCAAGGCACCCGAGCCCCGTGGCCGCCAGATGCTGTGGTCGTGGTCGTGGAACCGGGTGTCATTACATTTCTGTAGAGCTACTGCCCCCAGCCATCAAGCTTGTTTTCCACTATTTACACGAGCACAAGGACGAAAGCCATAAACTCAAACAAGCCAGCAGCGACCTTTGTGTATACGAACCGCTCGCGCACTAATAACCAAGGCTGCAGCTATTTTATGTCCTGGACACCTTCGAGGGTCATAACCGGGGAGGTCTAGCTCACTATCGCCCCACCTCTACACATCTATATTTACGAGGCGGAAATTTCAAGTACAAGCCAGGGCCGTGGGGGGGAAAAAAAAAGGCCAAGAAAACCAGGGCTAACCCTATCATGCAACGCTATAACCGTAAGAGTACAACAGCCGCGCCGCCCACGGCACTGCTGATCGCGACAAGCTTAGTAGTGGATGGCCTTGGCGTAAGTAGCCATGGCGGCCTCCTTGAAGGCCTCGGCCAGCGTGGGGTGGGCGTGGCAGGTTCTGGCAATGTCCTCGCTCGACGCGCCGTACTCGAGCGCCAGAGTGCCCTCGGCAATCATCTCGCCTGCGTTGGGGCCGATGATGTGCACGCCCAGGATGCGGTCAGTCTCCGGGTCCGAGATCATCTTGACCATGCCCTCCGAGTCCTGGTTGGTCTTGGCGCGCGAGTTGGCGCTGAAGGGGAAGGTGCCGATGCGGTACTGGGCGCCCGACTTCTGCAGGTCCTGCTCGCTCTGGCCAACCCAGGCCACCTCGGGGTGCGTGTACATGACCGAGGGGATGGCAGCGTAGTTGACGTGGCCGTGACCCTTCTTCATGTACTCCACCACCGCGACCGCCTCCTCCTCGGCCTTGTGCGCCAGCATGGGGCCGAAGGTCACGTCACCCACGCAGCGGATGTGCGGGATCTTGGTGCGGAACTCCGAGTCGATCACCACGCGTCCCCTCTCGTCAGTCTCAAGGCCGATGTTCTCCAGGCCCAGGCCGCCAGTGTAGGGACGGCGGCCGATGGCGACGAGCACGACATCGGACTCGATCTGTAGTTTTGTGAAACTCATGGTCAGCATGCGCACGCACAGTACAAGACGACAGCCAGGGTCTCCACATCTTCAGGGGGCACATACTGTCTCCTGCTTGCCACCGTTGGCGGCGTCAATCTCGAGCCTGACCTTGTCGCCGCCGGTCTCGCCGCTGACGACCTTGGTGTTGAGCTTGAAGTTGATGCCCTGCTTCTTCAAGAGCTTCTGGGCGGCCTTGGAGATCTCCGTGTCCATACCGGGGCCGCCAATCTGGCCGAGGAACTCGACGACGGTGACCTTGGCGCCCAGCCTAGACCACACCGAGGCCATCTCGAGACCAATGATACCACCGCCGATAACGGTCATGCTCTCGGGAACCTTCTCGAGCGACAGGGCGCCGGTGCTGGTGACAACGCGCTTCTCGTCGATCTCGAGACCGGGGAAAGGGGTGGCCTCGGAACCGGTGGCGATGAGAATGTTCTTGCCAACCCGGCTGGTCTCGCCGCCGTCGTTGAGCTCGACCTTGATCTCGTGCTCGTTGACGAAGGAGCCGGTGCCCTTGAGGTACTCGACGCCGTTCTTCTTGAGCAGGAACTCGATGCCCTTGGTCAAGCCCGAGACCGAGGTCTCCTTGGCCTTCATCAGCTGGCCGAGGTTGAGCTTGACGTCGCCGACCTCGATGCCGCGCGACTTGGTGTCGTGGAGGATCTGGTGGTAGAGGTGCGAGTTGTTGAGCAGCGACTTGGACGGGATGCAGCCGACGTTGAGGCAAGTCCCGCCGAGCGTCCCGCGCTTCTCAATGCAGGTGACCTGGAGAGCAACACACACAAGGTTCCCGTGTCAATTGACCCGTGTCTGGCGTGAGGGACGTGTCGTCGGCAGTGAAGGCGTTATACCTTGTATCCCTCCTGGCCCGCCTTGATGGCGGCCACATAGCCGGCGACACCGCCTCCGATGATGACCAGGTCCTTCTCCTCTGTTTCCGGGGAGCAACGGTTAGCCAAGCCGAGGCCTTCGCTCAGTACGCAACACTCGCGGGAGGATGGGGTCTGGGAGCTGACCAGCTTCGGTGGCGTACGACCGCCTCCATCGCGGCAGAGAGGCCGGCGCGACGGCAGCCGAGCGAGCGCTGGCGGGAGAAACGGGCGCATTAGCGGTTGTTCCTGTCTCGTCCGGGAGCTGGAGCACGCCTCTTATTCGTTCGCCCTTGTCCCGCACCAAGAGGGACACAGGGCAAGCCAGGGAACAGAGGCTGCTTGCTGGCGGGAAGACTCACGATGTCCTGAGGGCAGAGCGGGCAAGAGGCCCGGATATTAACCGGCGGGACAGCATTATGGATGTGCAGGGGAGAGAATATCAACAACAAAAGTGATTCGATTGACCAGCCGTGAATTGACTCCTCCGCGATTCGGGTTTTATGCGGTGTGTGGTTGAGTCCCGAGGGTTTTGCGAGACTTCTTTTTGCGCGGGCTTTGGTCACGGCTCAAGGGGAGCTTCCTTGCTTGCGGGCTTGCAGCTGGCCGTATTTTTTTTTTGGGACAAGGCTTTCCACTACGTTGGGGAACGGCAAAATTTCTGCCTGACAATTGTGGCGGCAAATTTGTTGACAATCGCCCCTGGTTCCGACCGACCCGCACCTCCGCCCGTGCATTCCCGACGTCACTTCCGGCACAAGGCGAGTGTAGCCGCTTACTGTTAGCCTTGCCTCGGGTTCGGCATCTTGACAAATCTGCTTGTATGTAGGTACAGTATTGATGTGCATCATCATTACGCCACCTGCTCCCCTTCGGCCAGGCCCCTTTCCAGAGCCAGCTCCGCGACCTTGCACCTCCGCCGTAGTATCTTGGTATTCGCCTTGCTACCCGCGAGGTCCGATTTGCGCACAGTCTTCCTGATGAAGTACTGTAGGCCCCGCGCAAGATCCTCCGTGCCGTCGCCCGCCATGGTGAACATCTTGGCTATCGCCTCACCAGACTGCTGCTGTTGCTGTTCCAGGATGGCCGTGACGAGGAGCACCTCGACGAGCATGTTGGTCTTGGGCTTGAGGTACACAAGACTCAGGCACTTGAGCACCGCCAGTCCCACCACCCCCTCGGCCACCAGCCACCCATACAGCTTGGCCACGTTGACGATGCGGCGCATGTCCATGGCCTCGTCGTCGTCGTCCTCGTCCTCGGCCGCCTCGCCGAACATGGACTCTCCCAGCCGCCGGAAGAGTTTCCACAGCGTGTCCTGGAACGCCCACCGCGACCGGCGGTCCGCACACAGCCGCCTGGCCACCAGTCCGTAGTAGGGGTTGTACTGCTTCTCCGACCCCACGCACTTGACCAGCACATTGGGTATCTCCCGCTGCCGTTCCTTGTTGAGCCGCAGCTTCAGCAGCCTGTGGTACGCGTCCTCGCAGTCCGTCGCCGACATGATGGCCACGAAGACGGATCGCCGCACGTCCGTATTCATCATCTGCTCCCTGGCGAGCACCGTCACATCCGGCGCTGCGCCTTCCCCTGTGATGTCCAGATCCACGTCGGATTCGCTCTCGCTGTCTTCTTCGCCACCCTTGGTAGTACCATTACCAGCCGCCGCTCGCCCGCTCGCCTTGGCGGCGCCGGCCCAGCTGGAGCCCACGAGCCACCACTTGCCCCTCTTGTCTGACTCCTCGATGTCTTTCAGTCCCATCCGTAGCGGCTCCGTTGCCTTGAGCTTCCTGGAGCCCAACGAGCCAAGCAGCTTCCGCATTCGCGTAGTGTGCTCGGCAACAACAGCAGAGGCAACTGCACCGGCCTTCATCTTGTTGTTTTTTAGGTCGTTGATGGCCTCGATCATGAACTTTGTCCGGACAGACACGTTCTGTTCCCCTGTCCGCTCCATGGCCGGGCGGATCATGGCGACGATATCCTTTAGCGCCATCGGGTCGTCCTGGCGCAGCGCCGTCCCAGACATGCGGATGATGCGGAGGAGAAGCTCGGCGTTGAGCTCGGAGAGCTCGCTGAGGAGCATGCGAATGTGATCAAACACCAGGGCGCAGCCAATCATCTGGAGGTTGTACATCTGCGCCAGAAACGTGATGATGTTGGACGCCTCCTTGGTGGGTTCCAACTGATCCCGGGCACGAGCGACGGCGTTCTCGTAGTGCGCCTTGAACCTCTCGACTGTGCTCTGCACCAGGTACGCGCCAAAGTCCATGCCAATGACCTTGTATGCGGCCGCGGCGAATCCTGCGCTGAGGATGAGGAGGGTATCTGGGAGACTGGAGGGGTCGCAGACCTGCACCAGGATTAGGTCGGATAGAATCGATGTAACGTGCTGCCTGGGGTGCTCCCGATACAACTTCTCGATCTCCCCCAGGATCGAAATTAGGTTGGCATCGGTCAGCCTGTTTACCAGACCCTGAGTCTGCCTCCGTACCCTCGATGTCAGCTCCGCGTCGGATCCCGTCTGCGCCCTCATCGAGGGTGGCACGTATTTGGCCACCGTGGTCCCTGCTGCTGGCGCGACGTAGGGGTTCTCCCGCTTCGGCTGAGGTGGCGGCGGTGAACTCTCAGACCCCGAGTCGAACCCTTCGAAGTCGTCTTCGTCCCTATCGTCGTCGTCGCCGTCACCGTCATCACTCATTCCCAGCTCGAAATCCCCTTCGTCTTCATCGCTTGACTGGTCCGAGTCGTCATAGCCTCGGTTGCTCTGGGCGGCGGCGGCTTTGCGCCGTTTCTGGGCCAGCCACTCGTCCGCCTCTGCCTTCCTCTTCTTACTCTCATGCTTCCCCTCGTCGGAAGCATCAGAGCCCAGGTCCTCCAGCAGATCACCTAGCCCGTCGTCCTTGAATGATTTCGGCAGTCCTTTCTTGCCCCTCAGGCCCAGTTTCCTCTCGAGGTCAGCAATTTCCTTGTCCTCCTGTGCGAGCTTCTCGCGCACTTTTTTGGGCACTTTCGGTTTGTCGTCGTCACTGCTGTCCTCGCCAAAGGGGTCATCGTCATCAGCGTCGTCCCAACCCTCGCTACCAGACACGTCCTCCTCTTCCTCCTCGCTCTCGTTCACTTCGGATTCCCGCCTCCGCTTCATGATGGACTTTGGTCTTTTAGGCTCCTCCTTGGGCGCTTTCGTGGGCCTGGCCCCGCGCCGTGGCTCGCCTTCGTCATCGCTGTCGTCCCTCCTTGCCGGCCGCGACCCGGCTGTTCTCCTTGGGCCATTCTCCGCCCGGCGGTGGTTGTCCCTCGGCCCACGCTGGGGCCGAGACCTTCGGTAGGAGCTGCCATGATTGTCTAGTTACGCTCATACGCAAGAGTCAGTCAGTGGCTTCTGTAAATACGTGCGATCCCTGGAGGGAGGCGTGCGCGGCAGCAGTGCGCAGCACGAGCAACGAGACACCCTTACCTTCGCCGATTCCCTGGAGGAGACTCAATGGGAGGGACGGCCCCTTGGAATCTCGAAATCTAGCCATGCCTAGAGTATCCCCGGAATAATAGGAGAGCAGGAGCGAGGGGGCTGCGCTGGTTCCTAGCACAGGCTGTCGTGCGGCGGGAAAGTCGTCTCGGCGCTTGCTGCATTGTCGTCCGAAACCGCCAGTCGTCGCATCTATGCACCCTTTTTTTTTTTTTTTTTCTCCTGCCGTCCCCTGCCTGCCTGCTGGGGTGAGTGGGTCAAGTTGGCGGGATGACGCGTGCCATCAGCGCAGTGGTTAGCGGGCCAACCCTAAAATCGACGTCGCGCGACTGCGGGGCAGCGCCCCCACGGATCGCCGCAAAGCTCGACCTGTTGGCTGGCTTTTTAGACACCGACGACGACCGAAACTAGAGACCGGGACGACCTCCCCCTTCTCAGCCAGCCTCGCCCGCCTCCAGACAGCTTACCCGACTGGCCGTTTCAATCAAAATCCTCGAGGTGCATTGGTCTGGCGGCAAGGACCATGGGCCACCTCACAAGCGACGAGGTACGCCGGCTCCCCCTCTCCCGTCCTCTCTCCTCAGCACCCAACCGCGGCGGCTGACCTTCGTTCCATTGTGACCCGGCGCAGTTCTTCGTCAAGCTTGCGGAGCTTTTTGAGTCGCGCAAGGGGGAAGACCACGGCGCGGTCTACCTGACGCAGAAACGACGTACGCTCCCTCAACTCCAACAACCACCACCAATACTCGTCGGCGGCAGTAAAGCTTACAATGCGACCGAACAATCACAAACCACAGTGACATACGGCCAGCAGCAAGAAACCAACAGCGATGGCGGCGCACTAGCAGACCTGAACCCAGCCAGGCCGCTGCCGGTGCTGATACGGGCCACGGACGGCAAGACGGGTGAGAAAGGCTCCAAGCGCGCGCAGCGCATCAAGCTGTCAACCGTCGTCGACCCGGAGGGCCTGGACGCCTTTTACGCGCGCTACGCCGAGGTGTGCAAGGCCGGCATGGTGGCGCTCAAGCCCAGGGACAAGAGCAAGAAGAAGGCAAAGGCCAAGAAGAGGAAGGGCGCCGCCGCGACGGGCAAGGCGGCGTGAGATGTGTTGATGAGGGGCAAGGGGCAAGGTGTGGCACTGGGGCTATGTTATGCTTGGTGATACCCTGTCAAAAATATTTCATGGACACCCTGGTTCCGCATCCCCAGGTTCTTGGAGTGAAGCTATTCGCAGAAACTCGGAATCAGTATTGCTATGTTTTCCCTTTCTACAGCTGTCCACCCAAACACGACTCACCCCTTTCTCTCCCTACACCCCTTATAACAAACCCCAACGCCTAACCCACATCCCACAAAGCCACCACCCACACCTCACATCCCGCAACCCCTGCGCCTCTGCTGCTGCTGCTCCCGCCGCCGCGCCCTCTCATCCTCACTATTATCATCCTCCTGTATGCTCTCCATGACCTCGCGCACGTGTTGACACGACTCGCACTCGTTCTTCTGCGGCCGCCGCGCGTTGCCAACGATCATGATGAGGTTCCTTGGGCACCGCACCTCGGGCTCGCTGCTCTCGCAGCTCGCCAGCTTCTTGTGCGCCTCCCACCGGCTGTTGCACGTCGTGCAGCGGTAGTAGTGAACCTCGCACATTGTTTCAGCGCCTCCTGACTTGGCCCCTTATCCTTGTGTTGCCGTCCCGCGAGTACGTTGTCGGCGGTGTCTAAAAGGTGCTCGTTGTGCGCTTGTTCGCCTGTCTGCGCTGTTCCTCGTTTCCTATCTCTTCTCCTTGTCGATTTGGTCTTGGCGGGGTATGGATGAAGTCTATATGGCAAGAAAAGAGGAGACTCGGACAGTTAGTCTCGCGCGCCATCTCATATACGGCTTTCAGGTTCATGTATTCGCATGTCCAGTCTGGGTCGAACACGAGCAAAAAAAGCAAAAAGAGAACGACATCTACTTGAAAATGACTCACCTAGCCAACTTGAGAGACACAGAACGCACCTCTAAATGTGCAGGCCGGCAAGGGACATCAGAGAGAAGCCATCGGTCTGGGCTAGATGGCGATGGCTTATATGCGGGGCGGTCGTGGCGGGCCAGCTCAGACGACAGCAGGCTGATTGTGTCGTCGTTATGGGCTGTGGACTACACGGATCATGTGTTCATCGGTGTTTGATGTTTGGTTGTGCCAGCAGGAACGCGCAAACATGAAAGGAACGGGTGTCCAGGATTAGTGTGATTGACTGCGCCGAGTAGTATTGAATCAATATTAGTACAGCAGATGGCCTAATCTCCAAGATGATGTATACAAGATGGACCGCGCAGATTCAATGTGTGGACTGCACGATCAGGCTAGTTAGGACACCTACTAGTTCAGAGTTAACAGGAAAGGATACAAGAAAAAGTATATTATTACGTTGTCGAAGCCGCGGACTTTTATCTGGGAACCATGGCGACCATCTCATCTGCCGCCCCTCGCCCAGCCACCTGGGCCACGCTGACGGCAGGGTGCCTGAGACGGACACAATGCTATGCCCCGACCTCGGCCCGACCAGTCGGTCCGTTGTGCATGCAAAGCACAGCCCCCAGGTAGGCCACGTGTGCCCGTGCCGCACGTCGCAAGGACTGGGCAACACAAGGACGCCATAGTGAACGCCTTCGCCTGGCCCTAACAACCCACCCAGTAATTCGATCGCCCGCCGGGGTATCCGCTCGCTCGCTCGCTCATGCGAGATGCCGAAAATAACGTCGCAGTCGTTCTGTCGTCCGATTCCGGTCGATACGTAGGGCGGCGGCAGGCCGGCCAGTCGGCCATGTAAACTCCATACTCCAATACGCCATCACGCCGTCGCAGATCCTACGCTTCAAAGCCCAGTCGCCAATGACTCAACCAGGCCCGCTGCAAACCAACCGTTTCCGGAGCCGCCCAGCCGAAACCACCAACAGCACGGGAGAATCAGGTGCTATTCCAGGAACAATCTAGGTAAAATGCGCGCCCAATCCTCCTCTTTTTATTTTCCCCCATCCTCCACCTCTCCTTATAGCGACAACACAAACTGACGACCAGCCTGTCGTCCTGCCCTCCCTCGCCGTTGCAGCTTCAGCAGCTGCGTATTTCGCGGACAGATGGTGTGTATGTGTCGATCGAGGGAGGTTTCGGTTCGGGTCAGTGCGTATGCCGTGTTGACTCTAGCTCCCCTCACATACTTTTTTTTTCTTCGTGGGATTGCCAATGAA
Organism: Falciphora oryzae; assembly: GCA_000733355.1. NCBI lineage: Eukaryota > Fungi > Ascomycota > Sordariomycetes > Magnaporthales > Magnaporthaceae > Falciphora > Falciphora oryzae. Next base: position 309,009 of record JNVV01000016.1, read on the forward strand.
TAGAGACGAGAAGCCGATATAGAATAAAATTTTGGGTGTCAAAAAGGGACAAACATGTGACCGAATCGGATCAAGGAGATGTGAGACGCAAATACAGTATTATACCACCCGAGGGCGGGGAGCCGGTGAAGAGAATGCCAAAGAAAAGAGAAAAACAGGGCCGTATGTCGTGGGCCCGGAAGGGGTCATGATTCACCGGCGGGCCGATGGTATGAAGATACAGCCGACATCGGCCGATGCTCTCGGGGACATTACATGATCTGGTCCTGGGTAAGACCGCCGTGAGGATCAGTGTCCATCGAGTCGACACCGGGAGCGTTGTTGTTGAGGTACTTGACGAAGCTGAGGTTCAGCGGTCGTCCGCCGTACTGGTAGCCTTGGAACTTGGCGATCGCAGTCTCGGCCGTCTCGGCACTATCGAAGCGGACTACGCCGCTGCCACGAGAGCGCCCGCTAGGCTCGTACTGGATCTCGGCCTGCTCGACTCTGCCAATAGTGGTGAAAAGCTCGACAAGGTCGTCGTTGCTCGTCGACCAAGGAAGCTAAGATGAAACACGCGTGTCAGCCCAGAGAAGCCACGAGGGCAGACTTGCAGAAAGTGCACTTACGTTGCGCACGTAGATGGTCTCGCTCCTCTCCGTTCCGGACGTGGCGTTGTCGGTGAAGGGGTTCGCTGGGACGGCAGCAGCGGCGACGGCAGCAACAGGGTTAGCAGCAGAGGCGTCAAAACCGCCGCCGTATCCGCCACGGTTGAAGCCACCGCCGCCAAAGCCTCCTCGACCGGCAAAACCACCGCCTCGGTTATAGCCGCCGAAGCCGCCGCGCTGACCAAATCCACCGCGGCCGCCGCCGTATCCAGCGCCTGCGTACCTATCGAGACGAACTTCTAGCGTGCGGCCGTACCACTCGTAGCCGTTGAATTGATTGATCGCGTTGTTGGCGTCATCCGGGCTGTCAAATATGACGATGCCCGAGCCCTTGGGCCGTTGGTCCGGGGTCATGTGGACATCCGCTCGGTGGACACCTCCGACACGGGCTGCTTGTCTAAACAAGTCCTTGAACTCGCGCCAGTCGACATTGAATGGAAGCTGTGTACCGTGTTGTCAGTAGAGGTCGTTAGTCGCCGACAGGCGGCGATCCGAGTGCGGTCAAGATGCGAAAACTAACGTTGTTGACAAAGACCTGGCGCCCGGCAGTGCTGCCACCCATGGGGTTGAACCCGCCAGGGCCGCCGAAGTTGCCGGGGCCGCCGGCACCGGCGAAACCTCCACCACGACCGCCGGAGTTGGAGTTGAACCGCGGCTCAGCCTCGCGATCCTGTTTCGAGATTAGAGTTAGGCCAGGGGTTGGTCTACGCGAGCAGGCGTGGCTTGTGTGGGCCATGATGCATCAGGGGCGGGCGGACTCACCTCTCGGACGTAGACGAGGCGACCCATCAGGTTCTGGTTGCTGAGAGTGGCGACCGCGTGCTGCGCTTGCTCCCTCGTGGCGTACTCCACAATTCTGCAAAGGTCGGCAAGGTTAGCTTCTGCATGGTGCAGCAGGGGTAGGGTGTTGTTTGCGCGCTTAGACTGTCAGGAACTTACCCGCATCCCTATAGTAGCCAACAGGCACCAACGCCCCAACCCGTCAATCCTACGATTCCTTCAAGCAGCGCAGTAGAGACCAAGAGATAGGGTGCCGCGAAACAGCCCTGTTAGACGCCCACCTTCGACATTCCGTTCGGAAGCAGCAACACATCGGCAAAAATCACCTCGCCGGCTGCAAGAGGGGGTTCGGTTCACCGACTGTTAGCATCTCCGAATGACCCGGGGTCCGGCGGGAGAGGCAAGGCGGAGTAGCCCGGGGGGGAGGCGCACCTTGCCGCATGAAGTCTTTGAGATGGTGCCACTTGACGTCGTAGGACAGGTTCCCAACATAGACGCGACGGTCTTGCTGGGAATTCTCCCGCAGGTTGCTCATCATTTGGTCCTTTGCTTGGTGTCGTTCCTCGAAGGGGCGTGCAGCTCCACTATAACCCAGGTTCGATCCTCCAGCAGGCGCTCCCTGTCCACTCATAGGCGAGCGTGACCTTCTCCGATCGTTCCGGTCGGCGCTCCGCGATCGGTTGCTGCGCGGCGAATATGATCGACGGTGTCCGCTGCGACCTGGGCTTCGTGACCGACCACGACGGGGCGACCGCGACCTCTCACGCTGCAAATCGTCAGTAAAGTGCTGGCTTGCCACGCTCGCCCACCAAGCCTCGTTGGCGACGCAACCAAGAGCACGACGGAGTGGCAGGGTGTCATTTTTCTGGGAGGCAGACAGCCCAGGCCGGGTCCCCCAGCTGCAGGGCTCGAGGCCCGAGTGCACCGTATGCACACATTGGACGTGCGGCAAAAACGCCCAAAGTCAATCTCGTCCCCAAGCACGGCACTGGCTCTGGAAGACTAAAAGTCTAAATGGCCGGAAACCCGCCCATCGGCGTGTCGAACCGACCAGCGCCCACTAGGGAGCGGATATCGTGTGTAGCATGCAGTGAGGCCACCAAACCAAAGTGCTCACCCAGTCGGGTTTCGGGCTATGAGAGAGATGGCGCCACTCCGATAGGCATGCATGCGAAGTGTTGACTCCTCAGCCGTTGTAGCGGCGGCCGAGGAGGCCGGCGCCGAGAGCTTCGAGTGCGTGAAACAACGAGCAGGACGATAAACCATTGGAATAATACTTACGGGACGGTAGTTGTCTCCGTTGTCAGCTGTCCAAGAGGGAAGCAAAGAGTTAGAATATTCGTGGCAACAGTGAGCGAACAATTGCAGCGGGAATGGTCAGGCAAGGTGCGAGGAGTGTAGGGGCCGGTCGGGGGATATGTATTTAGAGCACACACACTTGCTGGCCGGGACCACGGTTTTGCACAGTGTGGCGAATAGGAGGAGGGGTGTGTGGGTGAGATGGATGGCCGGGCAGGCTGGACAGAATGTGCAGCGGGGGGGATGGAACAGGACGGGTAGTGGATCGAGGAAGGGTCGCATAGGCATGCAGGATGGAAGGCAAGGGGGTGGGCTTCGTTGCGGAAGCACCGAGGCTTGTGTGCAGCAATCTCTTCCAGTGTATGTACGTACATCCGCGGGCGGCATGTACCATTATTGGGCCGGGGATAACAGGGGGTGTGGGATATGGAGAAGGCGTCCCAGGCCCAAGTACCTCTACGGCCTCGGATGGGGCCGCGAGGTACGGACGGGGCACCAGGCACGGAACCAAGTCGGGGTAGGGAAGCGAGACCAGGGAATGGCTGGGCATATGAGGGACAGAGGGACAGAGGGACAGAGAGGGGGACCAGTGGTGAGCGAACAGGTAAATCGGAAGGGTGAGGCGAGCGCTGACTGGGCGGGTGCTCGTCCAGGAGCAAGCAAGACGACATGGTGCGCGGTGGAAGCGAGTTACAAGAGGCAGCAAGCAGTACCCCGTCACACGTCATCGGGGCATTATGGCCAGGCTCGCGATAGCGTGATACGCACAACCACTGGTTGGTGGACGAGAGAGACGCGACTGTCTCAGACCGGGCAGAACAAGGTGGAGGGCCTGGCCAAGCCGAGACCTGACAAGCTACCTGTCGAGGCAGGTAAGGTATCGGACCTGGCCGCGGCTGCCGAATATGGGTATGGAGAGAGCCTGATACCACACGCAGGAGACGGTTTGGAGAGATGTCGATGGGAGTGGAGAGACATGCGCAGGCGCGACAAGCAGGACCGGGCAAAGCGGAGGGTCGGGTGGTGATAAGCTGCTGGGCGAGCCTGGAGGGAGGGGAGGGGGACTGCAGGTGCTCTCCTGCGAAAGAACGGAGCTAGCTGTCAAAGCATGCCTCCTGAATAGGAGCCACTTACCCATTTTTCCTCTCCTTCGTATGCCTCAAGCTCAGGCGCTTGGTGGACAGAGAGGTTTTTTTTTTTTTATTCTGCGTTCTCGGGAGACAGGGCTCGATTGGGCAGTGGTAGTGCCAGAGGTACACTGGCGGCTGCGAGACAAATGATGTCGCTGCGAGCAAGGAGGGAGGGGGTGACAGCCGGGTCGAGCAAAGGCCACACACGGTGTTGCGGCGAGCGAGCGCGCGACAAGACCCGGATGACGCGCTGCAGGCAAGCAATGCAGGATGCTGGGTCGGCAGCGGCAGCAGGGCGTACAGGGCGGCGTGTGCAGCAACGCAGCAATGCAGCAAGCAGCAGGAAGGATGCGCGAAAGACGCCGCCTGATCGTCTGGGTGGGTGATAGGGCGGGAAGGGAGGTCGTTGAGATAGAGGAGGGTACCGAGGAGCAGGAGAAGGCGCTGGTCCAGGTCCAGACTGGGTCGCCGAGGTCAGGCAGGCTGGGATGGCGCGCCGGTGGGCGTGTGAGTGCGAGTGAGTTAGGCGTGTGCCGGCGTTTTGACGGGCGAGAGCGTCAATCGCGTGGTTGGCCGCGTCGATCTTTCTTGGGACGGAAAAGCTGACAGACGGTTGTGAGGTAGGTGGAGCTGTGCTTTGAGCTGGGCTGCCCGTGCTAGCGCGGCCCCAGCCGATTCTGCCTGACAGGGATTGAGCTGCAGGCGGCTGTTTGGGGGGAAGAGCAGAAAAAAAAACAAAGAAAAAAACGGTTGGTTTTCTTGCTGGCACGTTTCCGTTCTTTGGGACGGACGGGGCTGGCCTTGCGGGAAACGGAGGTGTTCGCGCGCAGGCGTTTTCGAAACGGCGAGTGGGCGGGGCAAGGCAAGGCAAGGCAAGGCGAGACAAGACGGACGGCGGCCGCGTCGCGACAAAAATTAGGGTCGGGGGAAAAGAAATCGATCAATCCAAAAAGGTGCCCGCGCGTGCCATAGGAAGGCAGGCCCCGACCGCAGAGAAAGAAACAGCAAGGACGGGGCCGGCCTGGGGCCTGGGTAGGAGGAGAACGCGTGCGACTGGTGGGCCAGCCAGATTGCTGATGCTTCTGATTGGGCGTGCACCGGAGATTGGGGACAGTGGTGGAGAACGAGTGGATGGAGTGCGAGCCTCTAGCGTAGGTGGTGGTGTGGTGCGTGCGTGCTGCGGCGTAAATGACAGCTCTCCCGCACTTGCCTCAATTGTGCGCCCGGCAGCCGCCCAACTGTGCATCCCATTGATTCGTCCCATCACAGCGGATGTCTTTTTCTGCCTCGACTCTTTCTTATGTATACGCTCCTAAAACTGCTGTGGGTGACACCCGAGGAGATATCGAGAACCAAATGCAGGCTACCAGCAGGTATTTCCAGCCCCGGCATCCAGACGATATTCCTTCCGGCTTCCGCATCCTCAATGACAAAGCAAAAGCCGGCAGGACCTATGGTGGATGCAGACAGGATTATCGTCGCACCGCAGTCTGCAGGCATTGTTGGTTGAACTTTGAGCTGGCGGTGGGGAGTGCGCACCACCAACTTCCAGGCCGAGGAACAGAAATCTTGGTGTGCATCAGACACAAAGCGGCGGATGGGCCTCTCGAGGGTGGACGGACGGATGCTCGCGCAAGGGACCAGGCACCGCCTCGGAGCCGACGGGCAGTGGGAGCTAGAGGTGGCAGTGGTGAACGGGCCGAACGGAGCCCGCAAAGACTTGCTGTCTGCTGAGACTCACCATGGTCTGCTTAGTCGACGTGCTATACTCTGTCGGTCAGGCCTGCGGGGTTGACTTTCTACTATGTGTACACCCCGTCGGGTTCGCACAAGGACAATCATGGCAAGCGAGAAGTGCCGCCATTCGCGACTGGCAAAACGCGCACCGGGAAAGTTTGCCATGGCAGGCGGACAGACAAAGACTGCGGACAAGGCTTCGGATGGAGTAGTTGAGTTGCAGCAGGAAGCGGGGCCACAGTGCCCGCAGCCAACGAGCCGAGATAGCCCGTTGGGACAACCATTGGAACCAACCAGCCTTGCCAAGCCGACTCGCACCACACCCACCTGCTCCCATCACCCACCACCGCAGACCAAGGCAAAAGCAGACCATCCCGTTATGTTTACCAGTTGGTCTAGGCACATGGGAGCGAAGTGTGCCATTATCGGTGGCCCGTGCGCTGGGGAGCGCTGGGTTTGCTCTGTAAAAGGAAGCAGCACCCCTTTCGAGCAAGATGCATGGCCCGCCTGGACCGCCCTCCCGCGCCAACGCCATGCACAACCACGCATCCTGTCTGCCTGCTCCTCTCGTCGGCCCCTCCTCCGGCCAGCCGACCCTGGCGCGTCTTTGGCCAATCCCCTACTCGGTGCTTTCTCGACTGCAGGCCTCGCTGCGCTGCGTCGCATCGACCCACGCTCTGCGCTGGGCGTGGACGCTCCGAGGCTACCTACCCACACCACCGGCAACTCTATCTATCTCGTATCACGGAAGTGTT
>JNVV01000016.1:319180-341147 GCA_000733355.1 Falciphora oryzae
GGGGCGAATATTTGAAAACAGGCCTTGTCCATTTGTCTCACTGGCAAGCGGGATATCGTCTGTGGTTTGTTGACGCCAACATGAAATATATAACCCGTCCACCCGCCAAGACGTACGTAAAATTGTATCGATACAATAAAAAGAAATGACACGCCACCCATGTATCGATAACAGTTGCCTTGCGGCGCCCCCCGTTTTTGACGAAACAAGCGACGAAGAGAAATGGGTTGTCAGAGGTGCCGGAAGCATAAATAGCAAATAAGTGGCAATGGCCTGCCCTGTTCGCTGAGAATGCGCCTCCCCGAGAAACGCCCTGGAAATCCGGATCCCGAGCTTGTCCACAAACACACACAAAACAACATGACAGTCCCCGAGCGGAGCCGCAAAGAATGAGAACGAATTACTGGTACTCGTCCATCGTCCGCTGACGAGGATCCTTCATCCTGCACGGCGGGATAGTATTCCATGTCAGTGCTAGTCACAGGATCAGATATCAACTCAATAAACCGGCCGAGTACGTACCTGATAATATTGACATCCTTGTCCACCTTGGCGCGACCCTCAATCGCGTTTGGCGTGATCATGATATACTGCCGGCTGACCGACTTGCGCGCCGCAGACACCAGCATGTTTGTGCTGATGGCCCTGTTGACATTGTCCATGAAGACGTCAAACTCGTCCAGGCAGCGCAGCGGCGAGCCCATCGAGTCCCAGATGGCCAGAAGCAGGCAGATGGACGAGAAGGACTTCTCGCCACCCGACAGCGTCTTGGTGTTCCTGCCCGTTGCGTTCTTGCGCGTCGCGTCGGGCTCGACCTGGACCTGCAGCTTCTTGTTGGCGTGGTCCAGCAGCAGCTGGCCCCTGTAGCCGCGCTCGCTCAGAAGATAGAGGAAGTTGGCGCGCGCACTCGACGATATGTATCGCTGGAACAGGCGCCACTTCTCCAGCCGGACGTCCATCGTCTTCTTTAGCCGCCTGATGATGTCGGTGCTGCCCTTGAGCGTGTCCGACGCGTTCGTGTAGGCTATCTTGGCATTGATGGCGTCGTCGTGGATCTGCTCATCGGTCTTACCGACTCTCCTCTGGCGAGCCTCGAGCTGCTTGTTGATTGTAGCCACCTTGGCCTCGATGCTCTTGTACGTCTCCCCGTCCGGCACGAACACGCGCTCGGGCACGAACTTGACCGCCTCGCTCGTGAAGGCAGCCACCACTCCCTGTTGCTCCTGCGTCTTCCTTTCGGCGATGCGCTTGTCCTCCCTCGCCTTCTCCACCTCCTCAAAGGCATCGTTCTTCTGGGTGAGCACCAGCCGCCTCGCGTCGTGCGTCATGTTGACTTGGGCATCGGCCTTGTTGCGCCGCCCGTCGAAGTCCTGTTGGACGAGTTTCTCCTCACTGAGCTTCCTCCTGAGGCCGTCTGCCTTGCTGCTCTGCTCTGTGACCAGCATCTTCAGCTCTCCGTACTGCCGCCCGAAGGTCTCGTACTCCTCCTGGAGCCGCAGCCGCGCGGCCTCCAGCGCCTTCAGACGATCGTCGTAGCCTTCAAAGTCATCGAGCTCGTGACTGAGGGTGAAGATCGAGCCTTGACACTGTCGGTCAGCCCTGCTGAGTTCTTGGTGTTTCCCCTTTTGCTGAACCAGGTCCTGCTCGCACACCTGGGCCTGATGCTTCAGCTCGTCCCGCCTGCGAACTAGGTCGGCCAACTCGGTCTGCAGCTGGGACAAAACCTCGCGGTGCTGTGAGACCTGGGCCTGGACGTCGGCCTTCATGCGCGGCTTCTGGGGACCGGGCACGACAGGAGCAGTGGAGAGATTGGACCCGCCGCCCCTGCTTGTGAGCCTCAGCCCCTCGCCGTGTTTTGTGTCGTGGAAGCATATGCAGGCCTTGACGTTCCGCGGGGGAGGGCCCTTGAAGAGGACATTCTCTGCATCCGTGCGTTTTTCCACAAGGATAATCTGCTCGATGAAGGTGTTGATAATGAGCTGGTTGCGCACCATATCATCCTCAAACTTGAGCACCCGCAGGATTGTATCGAATTCGGGGTCCGGCTCCTTGCCCCGCGTGTCGATTTGGGTGCGGTTCGCGATCAGGACGGGACAGTTCTTAATTCTGAAGCGGTCCATGGATCGCTGGAGCCGTTGTTGGTCTGCCTTGCTGGTGACGATGAATCCGTTGAGCGCCCTGCCGAACGTCCTTTCCAGCAGGCTCGTCCATTGGGGCTTCGTGACGCTGATAAGCGACCCCATGGGTCCGACCGGCTTCTCTCTGTACCCATTGTCATTGGCGATCTGGCGCAGGAGCTCTGGGACCTCCCGCTCGTAGGCGTCGAGGGGAGACCTGTCGCTTCGCTCTAGGTCTTTGAGCCTTGTCTCCATGGCACTGACCCCCATGGTCTTGGATTCGACTGCCTGATGCATGCTTTTCTGCTCACGCTTGGCCTCGTCTCGGCGGCGCTCGAGCTCGGGGCCGCGGTCAGCGTTCTCCCTCATTTCATCGCGGATTCTCGCAAGGCGCTCGTTCTGCTTGTTGAGCTGATCACGCTTCCTTGCAACCTGTTCGCCTGTCGAACCGGCAACCCGCGCCTTTTCCTCCTCAATCGTGGCCGCATTCCTCTCCAGCTCAGTCTTGGCGTTGCTGAGCTGAGCGTGAGCGTCACGTTCCTCGCGGCGAATGTTTTCAAGTTCTGTCCTGGCCTCTTGGAAGGCCTTAGTGGCGGCCTCTATCTTTCTTTCAAGCTCTGTAGCTTCCTCGTTGACTAGGGCATCTCGTGCTGCTACAGCTCGCTCATGCTTGGCGTCGGCGGATGCGAGGGCTTGGGTGAGGCGCTCAGCTGCCGATTCTGCGTTAGCGATGCGACCGCCGCATGCCTTGACTTCCTCCTCGCGCTGCTTCAAGATGTCCTCCTGTTCCTTTACCTGCGACCAGGCCAGTTGCTGGTTGTAAAGACGTCTCTTCCGCCGGAGCTCCTTGTTCTGCTGGATGGACTCGAGCAGCTTCTCGGCCTCGTTCAGTGTCTTTTTCGTGGTCTTGACCCGCTCCTCCTGCTCAGGCAACTTGCTCTGCACCGCCTCCAGATACTCCATAATCAAGCGGTAGTCGTTATCCAGCTGCTCGAGTTGAACGCCCTGGATGAAGAACTGGTACTTTTGCGAGTCGGACGAAGCGTTGAGGAACGACCGCGCATTGTCCTGCGAGAGGACGTTGAGCGGGTTGTCTACCTGGAGACAAAAGTACTCCACAATCTCCGAGACCTCCCCTCGCTTACTGGAGATAAGTTTGCCGGTAGTCGACTTGACCTTGAAGCCGCTGCTCCCAGACCTGTTGAAGTGACGCTCGACAATGATAGAGTCGCCATAGATGTCGTGCTGGTATGCATCTATGCCCTGGTTCTTGATCTTGACGCTGAGTATGGCCTGGTCTCTACCCTCTTTGATGAATGCCTTGAGGCTGCCTCCTCGGTTGGTCGAGCTCGCCTTGCCACCAAGACAAAGGGTGAGCGCGGTCAGAATAGCGCTCTTGCCACTCCCGTTCTCGCCTACGATGAAGTTGAGCAGAGGGCCAAGCTCGCAGTGCAGCCTCTCGTGGCACATAAAGTTGATACACGTGACACTCTCTAAAATGCCGTTCAAGGCGGCGTGGTTGTCGCCGAGAAGGGCGGGCCGGCTGTTTATGCGCTGTGTCGCCCGCAGGTCGTCCTCCCTCTCGTGCTGCAGGTGCTCAAAGCCACGGTCGCGGAGGTCTTCGTACTGGGTCGCCGCGAGGACTTCAGAGTCGTCTTCCTCTGCCGAGTTGTTCCCGTCGTCTTCGTCGTCATTGTCGTCGTCCACGTCCATTTCTGTAGAGCCGTGGCCATTGGGTCCTTCCCCATTCGGGGTGTGATGGCTCGACCGTCGTTCGTGGGGTTCTGCGTCAGACATGCGCGCTCGTTTCCTCTGGGAGTCCAGTCAGTACTGTAAGCGAGGTATGACAGCAGCAGCACGGGCGGCTCAGGGCATGCTTACGGGCTCATGGCGCAGAGACGAGCGTGCGGCGGCGGACTCAACAATCTCATCGTCTTGGTCGGCGGCCTGCTCGAAACGCGTGCGTTTGCGTCGCGAGGACTCGCCGCCCAGCCCGTTAACTGTGCGCCCAGGCATCTTCCGGTAGAGGCAAAAGGCGACGCGTCCGCACAGCGGGAGGAAGTACACTGCCCTTCTACCGTTTTTTGTCAAAGGGCGGAGAAGGTCGTGTGGTGGGGGAGCTGGCCGATTGCAAACGCGCGATCTGCTTACGCAGCAACGACGCGATGGTAATATACAGCGCGTGAATCAGGGACCCTTGCTGCCTGCCCGCGTTGCTTGTCGACGAAGCCCCACCTGGAGCAAGGTTGACAAGGTTCCAGCCGAAACGGTGGGGGTGGCGTAGGTAGGTGGGTCCGCTGCACATCATCGAGGTTCCTGGGACTTGAACACCATCATGTGCATTTTTACAGGCACCATTACCCAAGTAACACGCCCTCCCATCGTCCCAACTCTTCCGAGAAGAAAAAACAGTGGCACAACAAATTTGGAGGGGATAGCGTATCATGGAGGCCATCACTGAAGTGGGGGCAAAGAAGCCTCCAGCCAAGAGCAATGGAGACGGCGCCGCAGACGATGACGTGCCGATGGGCTTTGGCGAAGCCTCGCTGCCAGAGAACTGCGTCGAGTACATGGTGTTTCTGATCGACAGCCAGCTGGACGCTCGCCAGGTCCTCTCACGTCTGGAGTCCGTCAAGAAGGCCGCGCTCCAGCTGGCGGCCGGGCTCACCAAGGATTACATCTGGCAGCGTGACAGTTTTAGCCTCGAGGTGAAGAGCCGCTCTGGTTAGTTGCTGCTCGCCGCTTGGCCTTCTGCCTGCCTATATAGACACAGCGCAGCTGACACCATGGCATGGGGCGTGGGGAAAAGGCCTTCTGTTTCTTCACGGCAACACGGATCACGGCGACTCGGTAGAGGATGAGTGGCTCGTGGTGTACATGCTCCGTGAGCTGAGCAAGTCCTTCAAGGAAGCATGGATCCGCGTCTTTGACAGCGACGGCGAGTTCCTGCTCGTCGAGGCTGCCAACGTCGCCCCGAAATGGCTGAACCCGGAGATGGACAGCAACCGAGTCTGGATCAACGACGGCAGGCTTCTACTCGTTCCTCTGTCTGACAAGGACAAAGGCGGCAGCCCAGCCTCCAACAGCAAGTCCATCACCCTGTCCGACGCCGTGACCTTCATCACATCAATCCCTGACGCCCTGGTCCACTCGACCTTTGTTGAGTCCGAGGCCTTCTACCGCCTGGAAAAATACCCGGCCCACATCGCCGACGCGATCCACTGCTCGCAGGTCACTATCCCGCGTAAGTTGGCCTACGTCCTGCACGACCGGCCCAAGGCCATCGCGCCGGCCGTCGAGGCCTTCTACCTGCGCGACCCCGTATCACTGAAGCCCATCGTGTCGGCCACATCTTCTTCCGACAGCCTTGAGTTCCCGCCCGTAGATCTCGTGACCGTCAGCGTGTGCTTCACAAAAGTCCTGTTCGCCCAGCTCAAGTCGCAGAGGTTCAGTCCACCGCCGGCCTGGGCGGCGCTGATCGGGGAGCCGGCTCCTCTTGATGAGACACAGACCGCCGCCCCGCCGCACTCGGCGCAGGCACGGCTGGAGATGGGCATGAAGGTGACGACCGGGTTCGAACTGCTGGCGGCTGGCGCGGAGCAGAGCCGGAGCCGCGTGGCCCGTGAGGTCGGTATAATACTGCAAGACCTCCGAGAAGACGGCGGCGGCGGCCTGCCCACGGACGACGAGATACGCGGCTGGGAGGGCGTCGACAGGGACGGCGACGAAGCGTGGCTGGACATCAACTTTGAGGACTTTGACAGGGAGCTGGGAGGAAAGAACGCGGAAAAGCGAGGGAAGGATATGGGCGACGGTGCCTCCGGGTTCGGCAGCTCGGCAGCCCAGGCTGACCTGCGCAAGATTGTGTCTCGGTTCGAGGCCTTCCTCAACGACGACGAGGCGGGCATCGACGGAGCCGAGGTCGACGACATGGACATGGATGACGACGGCGACGACGACGGCGACGACGATAGCGATCTATCCGACGACGACAGCGGGGACGAGGATAAGGCCGTCAGCTTCGACGAGGAGGAGTTTCACCGCATGATGAGGGAGATGATGGGCCTACCTGCCACAGCGAGCACCCGAGACAAGACCGCCGCCATGCCGGTCGCGGCAGCACAAAGAAAAGCCGCGGATGCTAGTGATGAAGACGACGATGACGAGGAGACGCAGGCTATAAAACAGCTCGCGGCACAGATGGAGGCAGAACTCAATGAGCACGGGGCACTGAAGTTGGATCCCAAACCAAGCAAGAAGCAGAGTGCCCTGAAAGGAAAAGGTGTGGACCAGGGGGGATCGTCCAGCAGCGCGCGAGAAGGTGAAGCCGATGTCCAGGCAGGGGAGGATAGTGACGGCAGCGACGACGAGGTGGACATCGACTACAACCTAGCCAAAAACCTGCTCGAGAGCTTCAAGGGCCAGGCTGGGGTGGCGGGGCCCGCTGGGAACATCCTGAGCATGTTGGGCATGAGTCTTCCACGCGACGAAGACGACGAAGACGACGCAAAAAGTGCCTCGAAACCTTTATAGCTAAACCAACACTAGGAAGTCGGTTAGAAAGGGGAGAGAGAGATAGGACCACCGCTGTGTTCTATAAACTACCGCAACGCCCCTTTGTATGCGATGCACCGTGAATATGGTAAGCACCGCTCAACTCCGACTCTATACCTATACCCCACCCGGAACTGTGCCGATCCGGATCACCTACGCCCGGTGGCATAGCCCGCCTATCTTGTATTGTTGTCCACTTGTTGCTTCATCGAACGGACAGGCATTGCCACTGTAGAGACTCCCCCTCACCAGTCGTCCTCGTCCTCCTTCTCCTGCTTTATCTTGACTTCCCCGTAGTCCTCCTCCTCCTCCTCCTCCTCCTCGACGAACCCCATTGGCCTGGGTGGCGGCATTACCGCGATCGGCCTCGGCATGGCGAAATCCTCCACCTCGGCCAGCCGAAACAGCGTCTCGGTCAGCAGCCTCCTGGCCTTCATCTCTCGCGGGGTGCTGTCGGGCTGCGGCCGGTAGAACTCCCGGACGACCGAAGTGACATGGTGGTAGCATTGGTAGAGCAGCAGCCTGGCCCCGCGGGCATACTCGCTGTCATCGTTATCTCCGTCTGCGCCAGACTCAGACTCGTCGTCCGAGTCAGTAGGCTCAAGCTGGATAGCCGTCGCCTCGACCTTCACATCGTCCTCTTCGTCGTTCCCGTTGAGACCGCGAAGGAAGCTGTCGGACGGCTGCTCGCTGAACACCTGCATAAACAGCGGGTCGCCAAAGACGCAGTTGCTCCAGTCGACGAGGCCCGTGACCGTCGTCCCGTCCACCTGCGATGGCTTCAGCCAGCCGGAGGCTTCGTGGTATTCGGGTGTTGCCGGGACAAGGATGTTGGAGGAGTTGGCGGCATGCACCACGACCAGCCGAGGCTTGGTCACCATGTCCAGTGCGGGTAGGAGCCTGTCGACATTGGCCCGTATCGTGCCGTATGGGAGCTGGACGGCCATCTCCTGGCCGTCCCGAAGGGACCCCTCGAGCATGACGCGAAAAGCCATGGACCATGTGGAGTGGGTTTGAAAAGGGATGATGTCCCGTGCGCGTGGCCGAGTCTGGAAGACAGGGAGCACCTGCACCACAGTACCGAACTTGCCGTTCGGCGACGTCAGCCTCGAGAGGTTTCGTGCCAATCTCCCGACTTGAAAGTCGATCCGCTCCCATTCCTGCAGGTTGAACGCTGGCTGGCGGTGCACGGCTGGGATCGAGGGCACGTCAGGCTGGGTGATGAGGGTGTAGGGCAAGTCGTGTAGTGGCAGCGGTGTAGGTGGCCAGCTGCCGTCGAGACACTTGTTCGGAAGTGAACAATTAGTGAGCAACGAGGGGATGAAGCCGAGCAGCTCTGTCAAGTCGGAAGTGGCGGCTGACGGCAAGCTATACGGTAGCAGCTCAACGCCGTCATCGTCGATCTCGGCTTCGACAGGCGCGTAAAGAGCCTTCCTCTTGCTCTCGATGACCTCTCTCATCCACCTCAGCACCGCAGCCTCGGAATCGACCAGCCACCGCTCGCAGCGGAGGAGTCGCACCATGGGTGACGAGGAAATGTTCAAGAAGAGATGGCGCCCGTTGGAGAGGCCCACGCCATATATCCTCTTAGGACGGCTGGGCCAATGCAGGGTCTGGGGTTCTCCCACGGTAACGTCCTCATCCAACTCAAGGGCGTCGAGTACGACGGCCTGAACCGCCCGGACCCAGGCCTCCTTGGGTGGTAGGGCCAGTTCCATGGGGGGCGAGGGCGGCGGTGAGGGCGGCGGTATCGGTGCTTGTGCTCTCGACGCGGGCGGGTGTCGCCGTCTGGTCTCGCGTCGACGGTTTGTGGAAGCGGTCCCGAGTAACCTTGACCCGCACAGGTCTCGGCCTGGGCTGTGAGCCGCGGCGCGAGGGTTGCGGAAGGCGTACGCGTGGGACCTGTGTGATCTGGGCGCTGTCAGGCGCACAAGGACAGAGACGGGCGGCGTTATAGAGGCGGCTTCTGATGCCCGCGAGGACTGCGGTAGCGGAGATGCTCGACGGCTCCTGGAAAAATCCCGATTCAGGGGCACTGTTCGAGACATTTGTAGGAGAGGGCTGCCAGGGGCAGAGGCGGGACGTGGAAGAGGAGGGTGACTGTGTTGGTGGTAGTGGGAGTGGTGGCGGCGGTTATTGCAGCTTTGTGTGGCTGACAGGGCCGCCATGGGAGCAGTCAGATGGAGAGGGGGCGGCGGAGCGAGGATAGTAGGATGAGGCATGGGCCGGATGTTGGTTTCCTATCCATGCATAAGCCAAGGAGGGGAGTGCAGAAGGGTGGGTGGTTGCCGAGAGCCGCACAAGGGATACAACGTGCCCTGGTGGTGGCTTGCTTTCTGGGCTGCCAGACGGGCCGGGATCTCTCGAGGAAAATAATCTGGATGCGGAGCGAGACTTGGACGGGGCAAATACAAACAAGATACCGTGGCGGACGGCGACGACCATGTTGACACTCGTCTTCCTATTTATTAGCAGCAGCAACCGGGAATGGAAAGATTATAGGACAGAGAAATCCCAGACCGCCACAAGCTCGACTGGCCAACTCGCTCGCTTGGCTGCTGGCAAGAAGGAGGAGATCTCGTCATGGCATGCTGGGAGACGGCGACGGACCACCGCACAGCCAGCAGCGGCGGCATAGCCAGGCCGGTCAGTGTGGAGGCGGGAGCATGCCAGCAAGGGTCAATGGGCATCTCTCTGTCGCTCGATCGGCTACTAGCGACGCGGGAGATTGGGGATGCAAGAGAGGCGTCCTGGGGTGGACGAATAACACGGTGGGCGTAGCGAAGCAGCCAGCCCCGAGGCGAGGTTCAAGAGGATGGCCAGGGGTCAGGCAGCGCCCGCACTAGCTAGCCTCTCGGCTCCTCAGCCCATGGTGTGGTGTGGCGGACCAGGGGCCCTAGGCCTGGTAGTCTGTGGTGTTGGGCAGGGGGCTGGATGGTGGGTAGGTATCTCGGGTGGTTTGTTTGCTTGCCAGGTAACCTGAAGCCCCCCTCGGCCGAGATGGTCCGGCTTTCCATGCCTTGGCTACACGCCACCCCTCGGGGTTGCTGTTGCTGTTGCTGTTGCTGTTGCTGTTGCTGTTGTTGTTTGCTGTCGGTGCGGCGGAGCAAGGGCCACGGATGGGTGCGGGAAGGCAGCACGAAGCCATCAGCAGCCAACGGTGAGGTGGGTACTCATCGGGTCGTCCATGATCGCACACCCACCGTGCCACCCTCCCCCTGGTCGCCTGCGCTGCAACTTCAAACGGCGTCGGGGCCTGCCTGTCACTCGCCTGCAGCAGGGCTCGAGCAGCAGATCGTCGGCCCTAGTGTCCCTATTGGATCGTGTGTAGCGAACCTGCATGTGTTTGGCGAAACGAGCGAGGGCTTGCTTCTCGGGATCTGGCCTCCTGGCCTGCCTGGAATATGCCTGGCAGAGAACGTCGCTTTTCCTTTTTCTTTCTCTCTTTTGCTCTAGGAGAACCAGCTCCGGCTTCGGCCACAGATGAGGTACAAGGAAGGCATCAGGAGGAGGAGGAGGAGGAGGAGGCTGGTGTTGCCCGTCCCATCATCGATCCGGCAGGTCGTCGACGGGGCCCGTCTGGTCTGATTGTTGTCTTTGCCGGACTGGCCTGTTTACAGTCTGTCTCGCCAGTATGGCAGACACACACAGTCACAGCAGGCCGCATTCCCGTTGCAATCCCGATGCTGTGGTTCCATCATGGAAGGAGCAGGGCAGGCATGGAAGAGCTGGACGGAAGTCTTCCCCAAAGCACCCGCCAATCAGCGGCCAGCCCCAGCCCAGACCCCACCTGCCCACCGCCTGGGAACGCCCCTTGCTAGTTCGCACGGGTAAGCGAGTCGGGGATTTTTTTATTGGTCGCCAGCAAGCGAAGGACCAAAAAGGCCAGACCCGCGGGAAATGGATGCAGTCTTTTCCATTTCCATGTTGGGATTTAACCCAGCATTTTCCGCGCCCGCAGTTCCTGCCTTTTTTTTATTTTTTTTTTTTTTTATTCTCCCATGCGCACCTGGCCGGCAGGCGTCCACGCATTGGGATATTTCCCCATGGAGAAATTCGCGTCGATCATTTGCCCGACCGACCCTTGGCTGCCAGGGCTACGTCGCATCGCAGAAGGGAAACTCGTCAAAATTATCGCCATCAGGGTTAGCGCCTCTGCACCCCTTCAAGTTCCCACAAGCCCCCACTGCTGCTTCTCTGCTGGCTCCTCCCGCAAACAGGATCCTCCTCAGCAGAGGGGCACAGGGCCCAACATCAAAAGACGCCGTTTGCAACGCGGGGCCGGGCGGGAATCGACATCTACCGCTCTCTCGCCCGATACACCCACCCATCATAGTATGGAGTACCGTGGCATGTCTGGTGGGGGTGAGAGGATATTGACCTTCCATATTCGACACCTAGCGTCGACTCGGCGAGAATACCGTGAACGAGGTCCGGGTGGCATGGTCGACAACCTGGTCGTCTGCGAGGTTCGGATAAACAGGTAGATAGACGGGATGTATGCCGTGATAGGAGCAATGCGTGCCAAGCCCGTCGTCGAAACTCGCTCCTTCTCAGACTTCTGAGATGCAGAGATGCATTCTCCCCATCCACATCAAGTCCATCACCTGACCTGACCTGCATCGTCCACGTCCGCATTTCCCAAGACGGGCGTTCCAGAAGACCCGCTGTGCTCTCCCTTGGGCACGTCTCGCTCGCCTGTCTTCTGCTCCTTGGGCTCCTCTGCCCCGAAAACCGCCTGGCTGTAGAGCTCTGATATGTTGTACCTCTTGAGTCCATCCCAGTCGCCGTCGACCACGCTCATGCCATAAATATTCTGCTCCCGATTTATCAGCGGTCCTGATCACAGCTGCCCGTCTGCCCCAGACACAAGAAAGAACGCGCGGGGCATGAGAAAGGATGAAGCCACGCTTACCTGGTACATGTCCACCAATATGACCTTGTCTGGGCTGCCGAGATTGACCTTGTGGCGGTCGTCAATCATTCCTGCAATCTGATTGATGACATCTCCTCGCTTAAGGGGACACTGGTTGCGTGTTGTAGCCCGGATGGCATACTTTCAGCCACCTGTTAGCGTCGGGGCAAGCGGTGGGCGAGTGGGTGTGGATATCTGTGCCCTACCGTATATGCCGGCTTCACCTCGTCACTGTTGCCGGCGGCAGCAGCGTCGGGGACAGAGCCCTCAGCCTCCCCAGCGCCATCCACGGTCTTCTGCTCGCCCTCGTCCTTGGCGCGCTTCATCGCAAACCACTGCGGCAGCACCTTCTCGCAGACCTCCTGCACACCCTTGTTCGACGCACGGCCGACCAGGGTGATGGGCGTGAGTCGGTTGAGGTACCTGGAGCGCCTGGCCTTGGGGTCCGCCGCAGCTTTGGCGTCGACGCAGATACGATGGGCAAACTCGACGGGCTCGATGGGCTCCCTGGTCTTGACGAACAGGAGACAGTCGACGCTCTGGCGGAGGGTGGTGAAGACCTCGTCACGCGGCCGCTCCTTGCCGTCTTTGGGTTTCATCGAGGTCAACTCCCTCTTGATGGACGCCTCGATGTCCTCATCCTCATCCTCGTCTTCCGCCGCGGCATCGCCCTGAGGGACTACATTGTACAGCTTCTCTGCGTACTTTCAATACACCCAAAATATTGTGCGTGAAATGGTTAGCGCTACGGTATCCGCGGCCGCCGCAGCCACAGGCGGGGAGGTGGCCGCAGATGATAGCACGTACCTCGTCGAATAGGAGCTGAACCTCGCGTGCAGCCTTGGTCTCCTGCGACCTGGCGCACGTCACCCATATTCCCGAGTAGCCCGGCTCGACCACGCCTCGCTGGTCCGCCTTGGACCGATGATGAGGGGTCTGCCACTTGCCCGAGTTTCCAGCCTTGAGGAAGCGAGGTCAGTTGTGTGTGGAGCAGGCCGGTCGGTGAAAGAGTGCACCGAGTCGCCGACATGTCATGGAACTGGAGCAGAAAACGAACCTTTTTCCTCTTGGCGGGATTCGAGTCGGAACCCCGGGGGCCGCCTTTTCGTTTTTGCTCCGGCATGCTTAGCAGATAGTCGGGCAGGATGATCCTGTTTGATGTGTATTGTCCACCGGTTTTAGGTTGTGGATTATCCTTTTATGGCCAACAGAGCCGGTCGTTGTGATTTGGTATTTTCTCTGTCCGTCGTGGTGATGGGGCGCTGCGTTTGTCGCTGCGAATAATTCTTGGACGATCACGTGCGGGGTTCCCCTTTTGCCCCTGACAGACAGGCAGCCGCGACCACCAGTCCATATACAGGACTGGTCCGAGTGGTCTTTTTCGGAATTTGACCGTATTGTTCATTGCCTAATAGTTCCTGGCCATGTGGGATCAGGGGACATCAAAATGCGGACCGCTATTGTAAGAGAGGAGTGTACCTAGCAGAGACGCCGAACAAGATCTATATGTGTGCTCGAAGCCAACGTTTCCTTCCGAAACTCCAAGCCATTTTCACGATGCAAACGGTCATTATTGTACAGAAGAAGAACGGAGACGAAGAATCAATCACACCTCCCATCTTTCCACCCCGTCCGCCACCTCTGCTCCCACAGCCTGCAGTCGAACTCAGGCTTTTCCAGCTTGCGGTTGACGTCGTTGTGCGCGTTGCACAGCCACGTCCCAAAGTCGTCACGGGACCCGGCCCGCACGGGCTCGCGGCGCATGTAGGCCTGGAAGTCGTCAGCGCAGACCCAGCACGGGTACAGCTTGGAGAAGAGGCCCATGAAGCCGACGAGGTCCGCCTGCTCGGCCCGCGACGGCCGCTCCGGGTACGTGGCGGCGATGGAGTGCAGCAGCGTCCACGTGCTCCGGCCCAGCTGCTCGACGTCGGGCGGGCAGTCGCGCCGCTGCTGTGCGGGCGCCGCCGCGGCGCTTTTCCGGAGCGCCTTACTCTGCGCCGCCCAGTCCGCCATTGTCGTGCAGGTCCGACACCTGTGCTTTGCTGTTTAGCTTTTGGGGGTCAAAGGCTTGTTGGGGAAGCCAAGTTTTTACTGACGGTTTGCCATCTTTACCCAGGACCACTCCGCCTTTGGAAAGCTTCGCGGGGACATTTGCTGGTGCAGCCTCTGATGCAGGAGACGCAGCAGGTGCGCTCGTCCTGTCGCCCTCGGGTTCTCTCGGATCACCCGGCATGATTCGGCGTGGTTCAAGCGGTTCAAGTGACTGGCAGAGCAGAGCAGAAAGTGTGCGAATACCGTGACATACAAGAACGTGTTGGCTAACTTGGTCTAGGTTACAAAAATATGAATATATGAGGTCAGGTTTGCTGGATAATAAGCAGCGAGAGTCGGCATCCAAGGCTTGTGTTTGGTAATTCTACTGGTGCAAGGATCACGTCCCCTCGGGATGATTGACGGGCAGGGGCAGGGGTGCAAGCTCTCCTATCGATAAAGCTCAACCCCCCGTCATGCAACCTTGATCGGATCGTGGGGTGTGAGCGGGACTAATGTTAGACAGGCACATGTGCCGCGGGCGGCCTGCGTCTCAACCACCTTTTAGCGAAAGAATTCAGGGGTGCAACAAGGCACAGGCACTCCCAATCAATCTAGCATTCGTCAGACCCCTGGAAAGGCCACGATGAGTGGCTCTCAGGACGGCACTGAGAGGAGGGTTCCCGTCTTCCTCCTCAAGACCAAGTCCGGCCCTACCGACGCTTACGAAGAGCAGTTTTCAAAGACCCTGGATGGCGTCGTCTTTGAGCCCGAGTTCGTGCCCGTTCTGGAACACCGGTTTCTGGACGCCGGCATGGACCGGGTCAGATCCCTGTTGAGAGGTGGCAAAATTGGCCGGGCGTCCGAGTCCGAGTACGGCGGCCTCATCTTCACCTCACAGCGCGCTGTCGAGGCCTTTGCGAAGCTGGTTATTGAGGACACAGGTATGACTCTTATTCACTACCACGCGCTGACCTACGGACTGGCTCTCGCTCAACATTCACGAAATCCAGCAGGATCGGGTGGAGATGGATGGCCACATCTCCAAGACGTGCCGGTCTACAGCGTCGGGCCGGCGACGACTCGGGCTCTCAAGGCAGTGTCGCAGCACCCCGGGCTCCAGGTCTACGGCGAGCACACGGGCAACGGCGAGACGCTGGCGCCCTTCATCCTGGACCACTACGGTGACTGGTACAGGGACCGCGCGGCCAAGCCGCCGCTGCTGTTCCTGGTCGGCGAGCAGCGCAGGGACGTGATCCCGCGGGTCCTGATGGACGAGGGGCTGGCGCCGGACAGGCGGGTGCGGGTCGACGAGGTGGTCATCTACGGGACCGGGGTGATGCGGTCGTTTGAGCAAGACTTTGCGGCGAGGCTGGCGCAGGCGGGCCGGCGGGGGCTGTGGGTGGTGGTGTTCTCGCCGACGGGGTGCGACAGCATGCTACGCGGGCTGGGGCTGCTGAGCCCGACGGGCGTCCTGGACGGCGAGGCGGCGGCCGCGATGAAGGGCGGCGGCAGCAGGCGGCTGGTTGCCACGATCGGGCCAACAACAAAGGCCTTCCTGCAGGGCTCGTTTGGGTTCGAGCCGGATGTGTGCGCTGAGATGCCGAGCCCCGAGGGCGTGTGGGCGGGAATTAGCAAATACATGACCAATGTGGGATGATGGATGTGTCAAGCTGTCAAGCAGCCGCAGGCTGTTAGGTAAGAAGGGGTGCTTGGCTCTTCAAGGAGAGCGGTCTCAGCAGCTGTCTCACGGGCCGCATCAAATAATTACCGGATGCGTGTCTGAGGCGTTACGTTACGCTTCTCCAATGGCGAGGGTGAAATCAGGACCTGCATTGATTCAAGAGACAAAGCTCGACGGATAGCTGGGCAAAAATACCAGATGCCAGCCAGTGCGTGCAGCCTGAGCGCGACACGTACCGTTGGGG
Organism: Falciphora oryzae; assembly: GCA_000733355.1. Taxonomy (NCBI): domain Eukaryota; kingdom Fungi; phylum Ascomycota; class Sordariomycetes; order Magnaporthales; family Magnaporthaceae; genus Falciphora; species Falciphora oryzae. The sequence goes on from JNVV01000016.1 coordinate 334,726, forward strand.
CGACCCGACGTTGGGTATTATTAGCTTAGGCACGTTGCCGTACCCCCGTCCATTCGCTAGTTACCCCGCCTAGCGCATGGATCTGGCGGCCTGTACCGTCAATCAATCGCCTTGTCAGCACGCCCAGAAGCCGCCGCAGACCGCTGCCGTCTGGCCCGACTGCCGTCCGCCTGGGCTCATTGGAAGCTTGTGCGGGGGCATCGACGCTGCGTTACGTGCTCCAGGCCAGGCCCCTGGGACAGCCGCCATCCGTGCGCGACCAAGCAAGCTGCTATTGATGGAAAACGACACTCCAAGTTCGTCGCCCGCGCGCATCGCCCATTGACCGATCCCCCTCGGGCCTCAACGCACCCTCGTTTCGATCCATGCAAACTAAAGCTTGTCGTAGCTTGTGTGGCGGCCAGTACAAAAGTCGACGACCGGACCCTGGCGATCCTCCCTCGTCGTCCCACACCCCCAGCCGACGACGACCTGCATCGCCACCGTCATCATCACTTGTCTTCTCGCAACCATGAGCTTCCACTACCAGACCACCTACTCCCCGCCCTCCTCCTCGGGCGCCGCCACCCCGACCACCACCACCTCGGGCGGCTCGTCCACCTACTTCGGCTCGGGCCTGTACAGCGCCTTTGGCGGCCTGATCCGCCGCCTGTCCAGCGAGCCCAACGGCACCATGACGTCGTCCACCCACCACGGCCACCGCCAACAATACGACGACGACGATGACGAAAACGGCGTCAACGGCGTCTACAACCCCCGCAACCGCAAAACAAGCAGGCCGCCCCGCCGCCGCAGTCCCTCCCCGCTGCGCCCGCCGCCCCTGGGCCCGCTCGCGCTGCGCGGCTTCCGCGACGACACCCCGCCCTCGGCCCGCCTGCTGACGGCGCCCGTGGCCGAGGAGATCCGCATCATGGTGCCTGAGCGCCTGCGCATAGAGGAGGACTGGAAGCTCGTCTACAGCCTCGACCAGGACGGCGCCAGCCTCGCCACCCTGTATGAGAAGTCGGCCGAGTACAGGGGCCGCCGCGGCGGCTTCGTCCTGGTCGTGCGCGACGACGAGGGAGGGGTATGTGATGCTCTGCTCTGCTCTGCTCTGCTTTGCTCGTCGTCCATCGTTTTTCCTTTGACCGCCTAGACGAATTGTTGACCCTCCCTCCCCTCTCTTGCAGATCTTTGGCGCGTACCTCTCCGAGGCGCCGCACATATCAGCCCACTACTTCGGCACCGGGGAGTGCTTCCTGTGGCGCGCCTCGGTCATGGCCTCGCTCCCGCCCCCGCCGTCGGCCGACACCGCCAACCTGACGGGCCGCACCACCACCGTCATCGCCGCCGCCCCTGCCCCGCCGCCGCAGCTGATCCCGATATACGACACGGACCTCGAGACCCGGGGCACGAGCGAGTACCACCTGCAGGCCGGCGACGACGGCAAGCAGCAGAACCAGCAGAACCACAACCACAGCAACAGCAACGGCCTCCTGACCCCGCCACAGCCGCCGGCCTCGCCCTCGATCCGGTTCAAGGCGTTCCCCTACAGCGGCGTCAACGAGTACTACGTCTACTGCGAGCCGCAGTGGCTGAGCGTCGGCGGCGGCGACGGCAAGTATGGGCTCTGGCTCGACGACTCGCTCGAGAAGGGCAAAAGCGCCACCTCCCTGACGTTCGGCAACGAGCCCCTCAGTGACCAAGGGGACAAGTTTGGCGTCCTCGGCGTCGAGTTGTGGATCATCGGGGCCAAGGACTAGACTAGACTAGCGGGTGGCCGTGTTGCTGCTGCTGCTGCTAGTGACGGTCGGGAGAGGCAAAAGGGGAAGGGGAGATTGTCGGTAAGTTTATGTATGTGCATGTTTTACGAGCCAATTGTTGACGGTGACGGCTAATGGTTTCTCCTTATGACACTGGAACAGACAGCTCTAAACAAGGGCGTTCATTTTCGAGTGCGAAGGAAACCCAGCGCGTGTTTTTGGATTCGGTCGATGGATACCATGCTTGCTATATTATACGTACACCAGTGGATTGGAACTAGGCCGCACAGTTTTTTTTATGTTCTGATTTTGAAAAAGGGGCGCGCGCGGAGGCAAAATCCATTCTTTATTCCCATGGAAAGCAACACAAACGAAGGGCTCGGGATGAGGAGGCCAGGAAAAAAACCGGCGCGAGACCAAAAGGCACACACACACACACACACACACACACACACACACAAAACTATGATACCCACCTAGTCAGCTTCGAAGCATATTACAGTGCTACTACACGTGGCCTGTGGCACACCACCTTGGCGCTTGTGTGCGCCATCGATCAACACGCGAGCACGGTGCCTGGCTCAGTTCGACACCATTTATTCCCTCTTTCGGCGGAAGATAGCCTCCATTGTCTTTTTTATTTTTTTATTTTTCACTGTGAGTACCTACGAACCACGCGGTTCCTGCACAACATATACTGCTCTGGACGCCCCGCAACAAACACCCTAGAGTCGGAGAATCGCCCCTCCCGCCGAGCCTCGCGTGGCTCAAAGCGAAGCGGTGAGGAAGAAAGGGAGAAGACAGTGAGTGGGGCAAGGTGAACAGGACCGCAAAAGGAAAGAGGAATGCCAGGAGCTGTGGAGAGATAGAGCCGAAAAGAAAAATAGATTGCAATCATAAACAAGAGAGACAAATCCGCCCCCAAATGTTTACCCCGCTCTCCCAAAGGCAACTCACCCCTCACCGGCCTTTCCCACCCTCCCTGGGGCTATCTGATTAGGTACTAAAACCCTGGCCGGCAGGCGCATCCCGTTACCAGCGCGCCACGCGTGAGGCCTGCCTCCGGCAAAGGCTCCGTCCGTCTAAAGTCCAGGCTCCCATGATCCTCCGATAAATGGTATCTATCATCCAGCAGGAAACGTCGTGGCCAGACGCTCAGCGCAATGGTAATCCCGAGGCGACGGGTGCCGGGGCCCACGAGGGCCAGTCGCTCACATTCCCCTTGTTCATCTGATCCCTCTCTAAAAGGCCATGGGCGAAAGGCGTCACCGCATGATCTCCTGGTAGATGAACTGCTTCAGCTGCTCCTTGCTCAGGTTGTCCTTGTGCTTGTCGAAGTCGAAGAACTCCTCCGGGATGGGAGGCGCGGTCGGCTCATCATCGGGATCGTGGTAGGGCTCCAGGTACGGGTGCTTCAGGGCCTCCTCGACCGTGATGCGCTTAACCGGGTTGAAGGCTAGGAGCTTCTCGAGCAGGTCGAGGGCGAGATCGGACGTCTTGGGGAACAGGGTCCGGAATGGCACCTTCTTCTTAAAGGGGAGCGACCGAATGTACTCCCGAGCGCGACGTGACTTGATTCCGTAGTAGTCCTCCATCGTGGGCGTGCCAAGGACGTCCAGGATCAGAGTGAGCTGGTGGTGGTCTGGAGCGGTGTGCAAGCTCTTTGTCAGCCACTGTGCGATCTATCGCGCAGACTCGCTGCAGAAAGGGAAAGCAAAGCGAGACGGCAAGAAATCGCGCAAGATACAGGTAGACCAGAGGTGGTGGCAACTTACAGTCCTTGCCAGGGAACAGGGGCTTGCCGCTAAGCATCTCGGCGAGAATGCAGCCGACAGACCACACGTCGATGGCCTTGGTGTACTCCTTGAAGGTCAACATGATCTCGGGGGCGCGGTACCAACGGGTGGCAACGTATTCCGTCATGAAGCCCGAGTTGTCCTCCTGGGAGGCGGCGGAGCGGGCCAGACCGAAATCGCAGACCTTGAGATCGCAGTTGGCGTTGAGCAGGAGGTTGGACGGCTTCAAATCGCGGTGTAGGACATTGGCCGAGTGCATGGCCTTGAGTGCGCGCAGAGTCTGGTAGATAAAGTACTGGCAGTGGTCATCCGAGAGGTCCTGGGTACGGATGACACGGTGCATGTCGGTCTCCATGAGCTCCTGCAAAGTAGCGGTGGCGGCGGCGGCGGAGGAGGAGCGAGGCGGTCGAGGTTAGCAAACGGACAAGACACAGACCAGGAGGGAGGAGCGAACGGGCAAGAGAAACGCACCTGGATCAGGTACACCTCGTTGAAGGTCTCATAGCTCCGGGGCTTCTGGATATCCAGAATGGAAATGATGTTCTCGTGGTTGAAGTATCTGAGCAGCTTCATCTCGCGCAGAGTTCTTAGGCAGAACATGGAGTGATCGAAGGGGGTGATCTTCTTGATGGCAACCTTTTGGCCCGAGGGCTTGTGGATAGCGGAGCTGCAAACGGGGAGTGCAGGCGGTTAGTTGTGATCAGCGGGCGGACGCGGCGACGGCGACGGCGACGGCGACGGCGACGGCGACATACCAGACGACTCCATAGGCACCCTCGCCGACGACATCCTGGATGTCGTACTGCTCGCTGACGTTGAAGGATATCTTGCGAGACCCCGACGAGTTGCTGGGCGGGTTGGCTCGAGACATGGCGACGCCGGGGGCGGGCTCGATGGCCGGCTCTCAGGATCAATTGCGAGGCGCCGCGGGGCAGCGGAGGTCAAGTCTGGGTTTGGGCGGCGTTGGCGAAGTGTGGTGGTGGTGATTTGTGGTTGTGTTTAGCTGAGCCCAGGTCGAAAGCCGAGAAGAGGGGGGGGTTTGGTCTGGTCCAGTTGCACAACGGGTGTGGAGGAGCCAAGGACGTGGGAGGGAGCGCGGCAGGCAGAAGATCAGGGTATCCTCTCTGGATTGCCGAAACTGGACAGCGCAGACAAAATAAGACCAAAAAGGCGGCGTGCGGCAAACCAAGCCGAGGGGAGTGGGACGATCAAAGGGGACGATAGAAAAAAAAAAGGGGGGGGCGGAGGACTAGCTGGAGCAGAAAAAGCGGAAAAGAGAGAGAAAGGAAAACGGCGGAAAGAGAGAGCGGGAATAAAGGCAAATAAAATAAACGAGATATGGGAGGAGGATGCGGTCGAGACGGGAAGGGGGCCAGCAGACAGGCCGTGGTGTTTGTTGGATCGTCAAGCCAGCGTCCAAGCGCTCTTCGTCCTCACGGGTCTGGTTGCTGGACCTATTGGGACGGCGGTGGATGCTCCCAAAACGAGATGGTGGGTGCGCCCCTTTTCGCTTCTGCTGCTTGCTACCTTCTATCTGTGTTTCTGGTGCTGGTTGCTGGCCAGTGGCGGTGGCTCTCTTGGGGACCAGACGGGGACCTGGCCAACCAACCTGTGTTAGGTACGGTATTGAAGGGGCTCCAGCCTACTGGGGGAAATGCGTATGTGGAACGTGTCTGTCGCCTATCAAATTGGGGTAGGTAGCACACACACCGTAGCGAACAGCAATAGTCTGAAATCCAAATGCAGCGCTGGGCTGGCTGGCGGGGAGCGGATTGGGAGCGAGCGGCGCCTGGGCGGGGTATTTTCTGTCTTTCTGTCTGCCCAGGTCTCGGCATCTTTCTGCGAAGTGAGGGGCAGGCAGCTCGCGCTAGTCTAGCTGATTAGGTACCTAGGTACTCTGTGCGTGCAGGAGGTACCCGTGTGCTTAGCGGCTGGCGGGCGCATTTTTGGGGGGTCGCCAGAAGAGGCTGGGCCTAGGCCGTTGTGCCAGTCTGTCTGTCTGCCTGCAGCCCTTGGCCCTGGTTGATGTCTGATGCGGTCGTGCCTTCCTCCCATTTGCCTGTTTAGGCTGCCCGTCGATCGTGGATCACAGCAAAACGGGCAAATAAAAAAAAAAAGATACGGCCAGCCCGGCCAGCCTGCATCGTCCTGTGTCTCGTCCTTCTCGGCTTCTTCCTAACTTTTTTTTTTTTTTTTTTTCCTTCTTCAGCTGCCTCTCCCTGCTGGTCGTGACTTCCCCTGTGCAGTGTGATCAATCCGGCTCCCGCCAACCGCATCGCCCACGGCCTTTTTAGCCCACTGCGCCCCGCTGCGATTGGCCAGGTGGTGTGCCGTAACGAATCGTGCCGACATGGGCCTGCTGCTCCTGCCGCTGCCGCCGTCCTTTTTTTTTCTTCTTTTTTTTTTCTTTTTTTTTTTTCTTCTCTTCTTTGCTTCTTCTTGTGCTGGTGCCGTTCTCTGCCCGCTGTCTCGGGAGCTGCTTGCTGCTGCTTCTGCCTTGCCTTGATTAGCCTACCACCACCAACTTGAGCTTCATACTGCGTAACCGCATAGCCGCTCTTCCCGGCCTATCTTCTCGCTCGCTCGCTCGTACATGCTTCGTCGCCCAGTAGCCGCCCACTCCCGCCCCTCGGCGCCTGCGTTTCAGTCACACTGGAGCCGTTTCATGACTGGTCCAGAGGGCCGTCTCCCAAGCCCTATCCCGGATGGTGGGGGCCGCGTCTTGGGTGCCTCGGTCCAATCATGGCAGCCTCTGCGCTACATCTGCCGACCTACATATGTCGCCGATGTACCATGTATCCGCCCAGCGCCTCTCAGCACGAGGTACCTATCATCCGGCCACCTCCCACGGCCTGACCTGCGTGCCTGCCTACCAACTACTCAA
>JNVV01000016.1:341352-372553 GCA_000733355.1 Falciphora oryzae
GCTGCGTCGGTAGTGCGTGCGCGCCGTCACGGTTGCCGAACGGCTTGCATGACCGGATTCCCAAAGAGAGCCCAGACGCATCCTCCGCGCTGTCATGTTCCATGCGCCACTGTCGGGCTTCAAAAGAGACGGACATGCCCTTGGGACCAACACGGTGGAAGCCCTTCCCGGGAGCCTCCTGCACCCCAAAGTCACGAGGCGGCCGCCGATAAGAGGCCATGAAGGCTGCAGTTGCCCGGCCGCCTTCTCCAGAGTGTCCTCTCCCACATGCCCCCCTCCGGCCTCTTGGCGCTTCTGTATGCATCTCGAGTCGCGTCATGTGACGGGACTGCTTACAAACACACCCAGGGGCTTGATCAAGAGGAATAGAGGTCGGCAGGTAGGCACATGGTTGGTGAGGGTGGCATGTCAATAGGCGAGGCAGACAGCTCGGTAGGACCCTCGTCGCTCAGCAGGTCGTGAATGATGGCATCTCACGTGCACGCCAGGTCGCCATGAGTATCGAGGCTTTTTCCCCTCCCGCGCCCCTCGCTACCAGGTGTGTCGACTAAAACTCGCGTCTAGGTGGCCGGTCTATACACTAAAACGCGCTTGAACACGCACGCGACCACATCCCATTAAAGTTGTTTCTTTCTTTTCATTTCCATATCTGATCTTGCCTGCATTTACTCTTTACTGCACAACCTGTTTGATAAAGTGAGAGATTAGTATCGACGCCAATGTCAGCAAAGGTGGGAGGCAAAGAGGCTTCCTAGCTTACCTTTTCTCTCAATGTCCCCATCCATTGCTGATAGCTCATGCCCTGGTCCGCGCGGTCTTCCACCAGCAGCGTCTGCGCCCACAGCTTCAGGCTCGGCTCGCCGTCCTCACGGACAACATACAGGTGCGGCACGATTATGCTGCCAACCCCACGCGACTTGTAGTCGCGGCTCTTGGCGATCACCGCCCGCACCCGCTCGTTGAAGTCGTTGTCGAGCTCGGGCACGCTGCCCTTGCCCACCCGCAGCTGTGTCCGGTCGCCCACCCCAAAGACGTCCAACAGGAGCTGCGGCACTGCGTCCCTGCCGACCCAGAGGAACTGCACCTGTCCATCGTCGATCAGGTACAGACCGAACGACTGGAACCTTTCCGACGACAGGTTCATAGCCGGCGGCAGCACAATCTGGCTCGTCTCCGGGTCCGGGATGCCCGCGTTGTCTGGCATGTCGTGCAGCGAGTAGAGTCGGGGGTAGATGTACTGCACAAGTAGCGGCAGGGGCAGTGTCGACAGCAGGCAGAGCGCTGCCGAACGCAGGTCCGACGGAATCTGCGCCGACTTGCGCATGCCCACGTTCTTGATCAGACCCAGGAACAGTGCCGGCAGGGCCCGGAGGTTGGACGGGAACTGCAGGCCACCACCCATGCTGCCGCCCGCGAGCTCCTTGCGGAATGTCTGGAGCAGCTCCGTGACCTTGCTCTGCAGAGAGTCGCGCGCCGCCTCCAGGCCGCTGCTGAGCGCCCGCTCCACGGCCTTGTGGCTGAAGTAGGTCGTGATGGCGCACTGGTCGGCAGAGGCGTACGCGTCGGCCAGGTTCGTCGTCGTCGGCAGCGCCAGCGTCATGACCCGGATGCGCCGCTCGCCGTTGCAAGTCGTGTGCAGCACCGCCGTCTGCATGCACACCACGCTCTTGCCTAGCGTCTCGTCGATGGCCACCTCGACCACGTAGCACTGGTCGCGCGGGAAGGCCGGGAAGGCGCACAGGTCCGAGCTTCGGTTGAAGAAGTTGCCGTAGAAGGTGCTCATACGCAGGCCGGTTGTCGCGCGCACGCGGAGCACCGCCTCCAGCCCGATCTCGGACGAGAGGTAGTCGCTGAACTCGGACGCGAACTTGATGGCGTCCTCTGGCCGCCCGGCGTTCCACCCCGGGTAGAACCACGTCTGGCCGCCCGTGTATCTGGGCAGGTTGCTCAACGACGCCACGTCTTGGTACTGCGACGAGAAAAGGAACATGTCGATGGAGACCTGGTTCTTGGAGCACTCGACCGCGAAGCTCTTGTAGAAGCTGTTGGCCGTCTGCAGGAGGCCGTTCTCCTTGGACGTGCCCAGCAGCTTCTTGTCCTCGCGCATCTCGAGCTTGCCGTAGCCCACGTTGGGCAGTGACGCGCTGAGGACCACCATCTTGCCTCCCAGCGGCGAGATGAGCTTGTGGCCGGCACGCAGGGCGGAGCCCATGCAGGAGCCGTTGTTGGTGGTGTTGAGGAACATGTCGGGCAGCTTGGTCAGGAAGTTCTCAATGCTCTGCCGGCACTCGGTGAGCGGGACGAGCAGCTCCTGGGGCACGGGCAGGAAGGGCTCGTCGAGATCGCTCACGACCAGCATGTTTGTCTCCCCGTTCTCCTCGCTGTCCTTGGGCACCGCGAAGTAGTGCAGGCTCGAGTCGACGGCGATGAAACCGAGGCGCGTGCGCCGATCCGCATTCGGAATCCGGTTAAGACTGTCGAGGATGGTGCGGGCGCTGGTGGCCAGGAGGCCGGTCGACACGGCGGCGAAGCTCACATCGAGCAGGAAGAGGTAGACGAGGGGCTGGGGTGGGCGCACCATGTACTCCTGCGGGGCGACGAACTCGACGACGGCATGGTTGAGCTCGGGGCGCTGCCATCTGTCGACACTCCTCTGCTCGGCGGGGTCCCAGTCAAAGGCCTGGGGTACGTCGTTGGTGAGATTGCACATGTTGCAGCGCCATCTGTGGCCCTGATCCAGGAACGTAACAAAGGGGTTGATGTACGAGCGGCACCGCCGGCATCGCGAGATAACCTGGTCCTGCACGATGGGGACGGGGTCGTCCAGGTCGTGCAGCGAGCCGTAGGGCTGGATAACCAGGGCAAACGGCAGCTTGGACTTCTTCAAAAGCGAGTGCGTAGTAGGCACGGCGTTGAGGGTCGAACGGACGTACTTGGGCGAGCAGTTCGCCAGAGGGGACGGGGTCACGCTAGAGTTGGGCGGCAGGATGACGGGCGGGGGAGGGAAGTCGAGCTCCGACACGTTGAAGGGCTGGTTGAGTAGATCGGTCGGGTAGAGCTGGTTCAGGGGCCCGGAGCGCGCCTGCTGGGCAGGTGGCATTTGGGCCTGCTGTTGGCCGGGGCCCAGCTGCATGCCCGCCATGCCCTGGGTCAGGCCGCCGACACCGCCAGGGCCCATTCCGGGGGTGGCCGGGCCGGGAGCGGCGGCACCAGGGTAGTAGGGCTCGGGCGCCTGGTAGCCGCCCACGCCGGGGGGAGGCTGCTGGGGAGAAAACGGCTGGGGGGCGCCGTATGCGGCGGCCTGCTGCGGGTCCTGCTGCGGGTAGGCGGCGCCGTAGGGCGCCGGGGCGCCGGGGGCTGGAGGCATGCCGTACTGCGGAGCAGCACCGGCGCCCATGGGAGGAGCACCGCCGGGCCCAACATTGGCGCCGACGCCGACGTCGAATGCGCCGGCAGCATAGTTCCGCTTCTTCTTCTTGCCGGCGTCGGCGGAGGCGGGGGCGCCTTGCGGCGGAGGCGGGGCGGCCTGCGCATCGAAGCCCTGCTGCTCGGCATAGGGCGACTGCTGCTGGCCGTACGGCTGCTGGCCGCCGTAGCCGTCATCAGGGGCCGCCATGGTCAGGGTTGGCGGGGCGGAGCAGAGGTCGGATGGAGGAGATGGTGTTGAGCAAGAGTCGAGCTGGGGCGATGATCAAGCTGCCTGGCGGTGGGGCTTGAGTGCGACCGAGGACGGGAGCGCGGGCAGGGTGCGCGGCTGCGTCGCCAGAAAATAGAAAATAGGAAAATTGGCCTCCCAAGTTGAGATGTGGCAGAGGAGCGAGGCTCGGGGTTCGAGGGTCGAGGACGGGGTGGCGGGTGGGTGGAGTGGGTTGGTTGGGATGGCAGGCAGCACCTGTCGGTCGCAGCCAAAGACGATCTGGCCACAGCAGCCCCAGCAACAAGCAGCGCAGCGCGAGCCGAGGGCGGGGAGAAACTGCTGGCGGGGCTTCGCAAACCCTGTTGATGTCACAGAGAGAGAGAGAGAGAGAGCTGCTCAAAGAAAATCGATGAGTGGTCGGTATTTGAGCTCAGCCTCGCCTGGAGCCGGTCATGTTGATGAGCAGCGGAATCGCAGAGGGAAGATTCGGTAGTCGTTGGGTGCGGTGCAGTGCATTGGTGGTTCCGCCAGCTGGCGTCGGTGAGAGCTCGCGGTTGCCCTCACATGGATGTGGAGAGCTCCATCCAGGGTGGACTGCAGTTGCCGTCCTGCCTCACAAGCCACGTTAGCCTCGAGGGCGAGAGGGTGTGGCTGGTGAAGGGGAGCCGCCACCCATTGTTGCAGGTGTTTTTTTTTTTATCGCGTCGCGCGACTTCGAAGGGCGGGGACTCGACTGGAGCACTGGCTTTGGTGAACGGAACCCCTCTTTGAGATTGTGCGTGAGCCCGTCTCAAAAACCGGGCAACAAAAAGTGCAAGAAAAAGGAAGCAGGGGGCAGCTGTCTCCACCGCTTACGACAATGGGCTGCGCGCATTCGGGATCTCGTGCCGGCGTCGGCTGGAGCGGCCAACTTCCAAGAGAGCACATCCATTCGTTCATTCGTTCATTCGTTCGTTCGTTGCCTTCATACCCATCCTGTAGTCGAAGACCTTTCAATACTAGGTGATATTAGTTGAGGGCAGACTGCCTGCTGCCTGTCAGTGTCACTGCTGCCACTCCAATAATCAAGTGTCGCGCCAAATCAGACAAGCCTCCCCTCCAGCGAAACTTTGGCGGCGGCCTCGCTGGTCAAGTCGAGGCTAGCACCAGCAGAGCAGGGCTGAGGCTGAGTCTTAGACACGACACCAGGGACCACAAGCCGTGCTCGCTCACTGCCCCTTGATTGACACCTGTGACCTCCTGTGCTCCTGCAGGGCGCATTCCCCATTTCGCATCACCCCCTGGCTTGCTGGGATCTATTTTTGCTTTCCCTTTTTCCCTCCTTAGACTTCTCTCTCTCCTACCCGCGTCCTTGCTCGTTGCGACCCCAGCACGACCGAACCAAACCTCCAAATACCCCCAAACCGACCCGTGCCGTTCGTTTGCCCAGATCGAATCCTGCCTGCCTTCGCCGCTCACTCGCACTTCCAAGACCAACCATTTGTTGCGCCAACCGCTCTCATCCCCCGTCCACTTGTAAAGCCACCCCGCGGCTCCCCATTGGTCCTGTGCCGCTCGCCGATCCTGCAAGGCAGGGAAGAAGCCGACGACGCGAGAAACGTTGCGGATAATACCAGACCAACATCGTCGCCATGGCTTGGGGGAAATCGAAGCCGGCGGCTCCTCCGTCCACCTTTAGGTCAGTTGTGCGCCTGCCTGCGCGTCTGGCCTCGCGCAATGCGCATGCAGATGCGCCACCGTTGTGTTCGAGCCGCGACATAAACTAACTACTCGCATGCGCGTCTCCAACAACAGCCAACTACTCCCCCTCATCATCTTCTTCGTCATCGTCGGCGGCCTGGGCTGGGTCGGGTACCAGATCTACCTGACGTCCAACCAGATCCAGAAGCAGGCGAGCGACCGCATGAACAAGAAGAACGTCGTCTTCACAAAGGACGGCGTCCGCGTCGGCGTCAAGCACGTCGACGACGAAAGATACGTCGACGCCACTCAGAAATGGGTCGTCAAGGCCTGGGACCACGCCGCCGACTCAAAGAAGCCGAGCAAGAGGAAGTGAGACAGGATCAGGGATAGATTCAGGAGGCTGCGAGAGCGCATAGAGAACAAAGAACACAAGAGAGAACAAGAGAAGGAAAAGACAATCCGTGCTAGAAATTCTCTTGCATCCGCTATCTAATCTCTGGACGGCCATGGCACGCGACAGGAGCCGTCTACAGATACCAAGGAATTGAGGGCCTGCCAATGAGTTACTTTTTCCCATTTTATGACGGACGATACCCATCTTGCTTGACTGGTTTCCTTTTTCAGCCTCATTTTGCCCCCCCCTTTTTTTTCTTTCTTTCCCGGCACCTTGCTTGCGTCTTTTCTTTGGTTTGGATATAATGAGAAAACCCGTCATGCAGAAACATAAATCCAACGTGGCATCTTGAAGTGATTGGCGACATGGATGGAAACAAGTGTGATTATAGATGCGCTGGTGTTCCTACCCGAGTATAGCAAGGCCCCAACCTCGACCCGAAATTCATCTACAAATCCTGCGCCAAGACGACACGTCCCGACTCCATGAAAGAAGCCTCGCCTTCGTCTCCCGTCCAGCAGCGCCAGATATCCCCGATTCCGGCACAGAGCCTTGGCCAAAAGTATAGCCACCATAACGAACACTTACCTACCCAGCAACGTCGTAGACACAAGCAAGGTCAAATAAAAGTGAATTACAAAGATACCAACCAGCCACTCCTAACTGAAATACCAGTCCTGAACCGACCAGAACACCATAAAATCCGCAGCTGCATACTTCCAGCCGACGCGGCGTGCATCATAGTTCACCAAATAGGAGCGCGCCCCTGGCCTCTTGAGATGATGATGGCTGGGCAGGCCCCTTTTCGCTACTTCATACTGCCAGCATCTTCTGGGCAAGCCACTGCCCAGACTGGCCGGCCGTCGCCGTCGCCTTTGTGAGGATCTCGGCCCTCGTGTCCTCAAACTGCCGCTTCTGCATGGCCTCGCGCTGTTGGAGCGGGTTCATGGCGTAGCCGCTCGTGGGCGGCGCGTGCCTTGCCGACGAGAGCAGCTGCTCCACGTTTGACGCGTTTGGATACGGCTGCGCCACCAGGCCGTCTCTGCGGATGAGCATGGATGGCAGCCTGATCTGGAGCTGTGGGAGAGGGGGGAATCCAGGTTAGCAGGTGATCGAATGTCATCAAACAGCCCTTTTCTTGAGCGTGGAATGCTTACCTCGGAAAGCATCAGGGCATATCGGATACCCAGCTCGTTTCCAATGTACTTCAGACGACCGCAGACCCAGGCCCGCTGGGCATCGGTCGTGTAGTCCTGCGAGTGGACGCAGGTAAGCGGCCAGGTGAGGAAGTAGCCGGCCAGACCCTTGACGACTTCCTCGGAGCCGCAGGCGAAGCCCGAGAGGTCATGCCTGCTGATGATGTCCTTACGGGTGAGGTGCCAGCCGAGGTGGTAGGGCACCGACGCGATGATGTCGGTGATGACGTCGACGCAGGTGCGCGCGGCCGTCGCGTACTCCGGCGTGGTCCGGTAGTCGACAGGCGAGCAGACCCAGGCGGCGCACCGCACGATGATGGAAGCCATGATGAGCCTCGAGGTGCGGCACATGTTTGTGACGCTGGCTATCCAGAAATCCGGATAGATGTCGACGCGGCCGGGGAAGACCTCGGCTTTGAAGTAATCTCCGCCGGGAACGTTGTCCTCCCACGCCACCGTCTTGTGGCGCCAGCCAGGCGGAAGGTCCTTGAGCCAGGTCACGGCCTCCTGGTCCACCAACTGGGCGCGGCGTATCAGGGCGAGCATGAGTTCGATGTTCTCGGGCGTCCTTGCCAGCGTCGTCATCAGCTTCGTCACCTCGGCGCGCAATTCTCCAGCCTTTATATTGATGCTCTGACAGCTGGCCGCCGCCGCCGACTTGACCGCATCCGCCATCCACCACTCGGTCCCGTATATGGGCGCCTTGCCAGTGGTAAGTGTATGGATAATCTGGCGACATCAAGCAAGAAACACCAACTGTCAGTCATTCGCTGTATCTGTGGTGCGGCATTCATGTCACATTTACTCTGTCTTACCATTTGAGTTCGAACAGCGATGAACAGCAGCAGGCCAAGCTTGCTCTGCAGTTGCTTCCTGCCTCGAGCCTTGACAATCTGAACCGCACCCTCGATGTGGGATCCCCAAGCGAACATGCCCATTTGCTTCGCTGTGATATTCTGTTCGAATGAAGCAACGGTGAGTTAGCAACAACCCAGCAACGTGCCAAGTCAAGCATCTGCGAGACACGAGCAGTGGCATTGAATATGTATCAGCAGCCTTGCTTCCCGTCTCCATACCTCAAATAAGCCGAGCAGCAGCACGGCAGCCAGGACCGAGTCGGTCTTGGAGGCCTCTGGATCGCGGAGGGAAACATGTGTTTTAGCGAGGGCCTTCGTGTACTCGCCCAGAGCACGCTCGCCAAAGTTGATACCGTTAGCCGTGACCTTGTTGCCCAGCGAGGCCAGGGCGCAAGCATTGAGGGCGTGCGTCAGATGGCTATCCCTGGGCTCGTCTTTGATCATGGGAACGAGGTAGTCCATGAAGCCGCGAGAGCCGTCCTGGTGGGGGACCAGGACAAAGTTTGCAAAGAAGTGGCAGGTCGCGTGCTGTTCAGGCGACACGGCAAGGCTGGGGACGACAACCGAGACCTGGTTGTTGAAGGGGTCCCGGGCGCGGGCCAGAGCCTGGCTGCCCTCGTCGTCGGCCGAGGCCGGGTCCGTGTCAGGGCGGAGGCCCTGCTTCTGGGCCAAGGCCTTGCGGTTGGCCTTTTGTGCCCTCCGCTCCGTGGCCTTGGTCTCGTTGCGGAAGACCAGGTCGAACTCGTCCTTGTATCCGGGACATTGCCGCCGCGACTTGGCGCATTGGTTGCAAGTCGGCTTGGTCTCGTCGCACTTTTGGTAGTGGTTGGCCATGTTAGTTACTGAGGCTCTTCTATCCTCCTCTCATCGGACCGGCCAGCCAGCCGGCCAGCCAGCTCCAAGTGAGAACTCCAAGCGACGAGGCCGTGAACAGCCCCGTCCGGCCGGCACCGTACCTTGATGCGCCGGGTCCTGCACATCTGGCAGCCCCGTGAGGGCTTTCCGCAGTAGACCATGGTGGCGCTCCCAGACGTCTAGTCCAGGCGGTGTCAGTAGGGGGTGTTGGTTTGGTATCTCGGCACTTGGGTAGACCGGTTGGGTTGATGGCACGAGAAGAAGAGGGTGATGACGGAAAGAAGGTTTCAAGTCGATGCGCTGTGAAGTATAGATAAGTGTGTCGGCTAGGGAGGTGCCAGCAGCCAAGCGAGGACTGCAGGATCCGTGCTGTGTCGCTCGAATGGGGACCAGAGAGAAAGAGAGAGGCGGGGCCCACCCGGGAAGCCAGGGATGTGGACAAGGGCAGCGGACAGGGGAGGGTGGAGGTTCCCGCACAGGTTGCCGTGGGTATCACACGCCGGAGGAGCCGGAGTCGGGATACGAACAGAGTTCGTCCCTGGTCTGCAGGACAATGTGGCGAACGGGCGAGGTGGTGAAATGGAACGGGCGGGGCGGAGATACGTGATGCAATATTGACAATGGCTGAACGTTGCGCTTAGCAAGCAACCAAAGACACCAGTGTCAGTCGAGCACAGACATGCAGAGCCGGACAGGGCCGACTAAAATGAAGGAGAGCGGACAGTCAGTTGGCGTCTACTTCTCGTGGAAACAGAAGCAAACCCTGAAATGATGGGAGGAGGAGAGGGGGGAGGGGCGTTTTGAGTGCAGCGCTCCGCGTCGGACCATCCAATGTTGCTGGCCAGGAGCTCAGCCAGGCCAGCCACCGATCATCTGTTTGAGAATCTGGGTGCTCTCGCTGGGCGCCCAGAGGACAAGCCGAATGACGAGGTGAGGACGGGGATGGGCCCTGTCGGCAAACATTCCTGGGAGAGTGAAAAATAAATAAATAATAATAATAATAATAAAAAATAGCGATGAGTGCCGAAGAGCTTCACGCGGTCAAGTCGCCCAGAGGGGCTGCTGGCTGCTGGCCCTATCCAGGGAGGGTGGGATGTGGTGGACACAGGGGCCAGCCGGGGGCGCTCCCGGCAGCCAACACAACCGGGACTGGGGTCAAACGGAGGTGGACCTACATGGGTGCCTTGCAGACAGTCCTGACCGTATGTGGCCCGCCGCTCGTCTCCACGTTCACATCGCTGGGGTCAGTCCCCGGCTTTTCTTGTTTCTCTGCAGACGTCGTTTGTGCTGGGGGAAGCGATGCACTCTGTGTGGAGCAGTATTCTTCGTCCAGACTTGTGCCTGGGAGACAGACTTGGGAAGCCGGCGGCAAGCCAAACTAGCCTGCGAGTTGGTGTGCACAACTATGCAACATAGCACGGCCGAAGTCCAAGAAGCGGCTAGCAGTTAGCAGGGAAGGTTGAACGCAGCCTGCATCTGTACTTTGGACTGCACACAAAACCCAGCCTGGGCAGGAGATGTTACCTCGGACATTGTCCGAAGCCATACCGCCTCCGGGTTAGGCTTCTTGCCATGCCGTGTGTCCATGCTCAAGACGGAGACCCGCCCAATATCGCTCAACGCGATCCCAGAGGGCGGGAATATAAGGCAGTTTATACAAAATTTCGCTGCCCTTTGCCTCGGTTCGTTCCCCCTGATGGGAGGCAACCAACATGCCAACCTACCGAGGTGCCAGCCGGCCAAAAACGTCAGCGCACAGGGCCGTCGCTCGTCGGACCGTCGCTTTGCTTTTGCGCCTGACGAAATCGGCTCGGCTCTGGCTGGGTCGATGTCGCACGCGCAGGCCGGCACTCAGTGCCGTACCAAACCTACAACCTAGGTAGGAACGCAGGTACGTATGTAGGTAGATCCCGGCACCGCATCGCATCACATCGCATCTGGCCTGCGAGTGGGTATGTTTTGCTTGCTGGATTATCCGTTGGTGGGCATTTTTGTCTTGTTGGGTCTGCCCCAGATGCCAGGCCAGGCAGAGCCAGCGGGTGGATTGATCTGCAATTTTGTGCTCTCTCCCAAGCAGGACGTATGTGGGGGATCCGGACATGTGGCCTGGGCTCTGTCTCCTTGTGCAATTCATCGGTCGAGGGTGTTTGCGGCATGGAGGATGAGACCAAAAAAAAAAAAGCAAGAGTTAGGGGCGGGCGAGGAGGGGCGCAGGGTTTCGAGGGGGGTCATTGCGCACCAGTCCATCGAAGTTGCACCCACGCTCTGACACAATCGAGCGCGCTGAGACAACCCAAGCCCAGCTGCCCAGCGCGCACGCTAGGCAGGAACCGGACTCCTGCAGACCCTTCCTCCCCGCCTGCCCAGTGCCGCGCCCTGCCGCTGCTTGCACCGTCACACCGTGTCACCATGTCACCCAAAGATCAAAGATTTCAGGCCTGGGTTTCTTGGCCACCACTTGGTCTTGACCACTTTGGATCTGCCGCGCTGCGCCCAGGCCCAATGATGTCCCCCCCGCCGAGACGACTCGATGTGCCCGCCCCCAGGGGCAGGGGGCTCGAGGTGACGGGCCACCTCCCAAGACCTCTGATCAGACTGCACGAGTCGTCCTCGGACCTCCTTCTGCGTGCCACCAAATTGTTGTGGCGTGGGCGACTTGTCATTTTCTCCCGTCTCTCCTCTGTTTCTGTGTTGCCCGTGGCGACACCTGTCTTTTTACCAAGAACGTTCCCATGCAACGTGCTTCGTAAAAAAAAAAAAAAAAAAAAAAAAAAACAGATTTCAAGCGGGTGCCATCAAACTGGATCACCACCAAGCAACAAATCCCCACCAGAAGAAACGCCCAGGATGCGATCGATCAATGTTACTAAGAACAGCAGATTCTGCGATGGCCGCGGGCAAAGACAAGGGAACAGGACAAGAACCGGCGGATCAGTGCATCTGGGTCTGGGAACTGGGTCCTGCTGGGCTGGTGTGTAGACAACGTTGCACGGGGGGGCTCTCTGGATAGGTACCCACCCGGGCAGGTACCGGCCGACATGCTCCCCACTGCTGCGGACTAGGAAATACACAGCCTAGTCTGCACACGCAAAAAGTTCGGATGGTCTCGATGGAGCTGCCTCCTCCCCATGCCAGAATGCGACCATATCCAACTGCTCCGACCCCTTCTCTCGCCATCTCCGGAGCGCTCCGGTCCAAGCCGTTGCCGCCTCACTCCTATCCAACCTAACACAGCCCCTGGATTCTTTCTTGTCTGCTTCCCGTTCTGTCATGTTGCCCTCCCGCACGTCTCCTGAGGCTGCCCTCCCGTATTCAACCCACCAAGCAAAGCCCCTGACCAAGCAAGCCCAGCCAGCCAGTCTTGCTTTTCCGTCCCTCGGGTTCGGCTTCTGCGACCGCTTCATGTGTATGTCCAGAGTCAGTGGTCCCAAGGCTGAAACAGACTTACCCAGTATGGGCGCCGACTCCAATCAACAGCCCCATCAACCCTTAGGCCCATGGGCCTCTCCCTTTGTGAACGGGGTTGATGGCTGGAAGCCCCACGAGTTGTCGCCTGGCGCTGGGGGAAGGAACGCCAATCACTCACGGCTCCACACTACCGCACCACCACAATCATCATGTGACGAACGGCTGCGCTTGCTCGCAACTGAATCGTATATCCTATCTGCGGCCCATTGGCTGGACGCCTGACACTTCCCACGAGCCCACGGGGAAACATTGTGTACAGAAATGGAACGGCGGACTCAGCTCGGCCTAACTCTAGGTGAAGTTCTATTCTAGTCGCCGATGCAGGTGGTGTCGAGGCCTGCAACAACGTCAACGTAATGAGTACGTGTGCGTGCACGGCGTAAATTGGGGGTTCCTGCTGGTCCATGGCCGTTGTGCTTGGGATCGCCCTCTGGCGTCGAGAATCATCGAAGCATGACCTGCCGTGCATCGTCTTGATCCCCGCACTTGGTATTCTCTGTCATGTCTCAAGCTGCCTTCGCGCTCCCAACACCACCACTCTGAGCCCGCCCGGAACCCGCGCGGATCACGGGCATGGCTCCAGAAGGAGAGAAGCCGCCGCCCGCAGCGACGCGCTTCTAGAACATAGCCCTCGCACGCCATGCACGTCATGCATGGACATATGCAAGTCAACCCCGCTACTGTTGTTGTCCATCGAACAGGCCGGCCACGCCCTCCAGGTCAGGACTGTTTCCCCGGGCTGCGCCCTGGCCTGCTGCGCCGCCAGAGTTGGATCCGGCCACAGGCGCTGTCATGAACTCTTGCGCCATCCTGGAGCGGCCTGCCTTCTTGCCGGCCCGAGCTGACTCACCGCCGAGTCCGCCGGTCCTGTTGAGCTTGCCCATTTCCGACACGCTGACCCCCTTGAGATCCTTGAGGAGGTCCAGCACTACGGCACGCTGCTGCCGAGGGTTGAGGGCTGGCCGCGATACGTACTCGATAGCCCCGAGCACGTCAGCCTCCTTGAGCCCCGGGAGCGAGAGCAGCACCCGCTTCGGCGTCTCGGTGAATGGGCAGTAGTGTGCCAGGATCGACGCGATCAGTGCCGCCAGCTCCTTTTGCAGGTCGACAAAGTATGGCTCGTGCATCGACGTGATGCAAGCCATCAGCACCTCAGAAGAGATGAATTCGCGGATCGCCCCGGCCGTCTCTTGCGGAATCGGAAATTCGTCCGGGACGTGGCCCTTGGTCGCCGTTGAGGGACCGTTTCCGCCATCCTGCGCCCGACGCTCTGTGGCAGAGAACTCGGGCACGATGTAGCGGAAAACCCGCAGCACCACTCCGCAACACCTGCTGTCGCGCATGCGTATGGCGTGCACGCAGAACAGCAATAGTGGCTCCACTATTGCCGACTGCATCAAGCAGAACTTGCGGAGCGTTGGGAACGCCCGAGGATCGGGAGCCGAGGGTCCGGAGGCTTCGGGATCTGCAATGTCGCAGCAAGTTAGCCAGCGCTCCCTTGACCATGACATCAAGCCAGAAATGAGCACTTACTTGTCCTCTGAGGATCGAGGAAATCCGCCACCATGACAACCGCCGTGTACGTCAGCTGTCGCAGGATGCTCTCGGCCTTCATCTCCTCCGTCAGCTCTTCCCCGGTCGTCTGGACGCCCTGCTGAAACCCGAGCTTTTCCCACTCCGAGTTGATCTTGGTGTCCATCTGCTGGAAGCACGCGGCCAACAGCGGAGGCAGGAAGTGGCCCCGTAGCTGTACCGGACAGTGGTCGACCAAATACCGCACCAAGTTGAGGAGGTTGACTATTTGGTGCGTCGACAAGCACACCGAGTCGGCAAAGAGCGCCAGCGAGAGTGGGCCGGGAAGCTCTTCGAAGCCGTAGAACTGAACGTCAAGTCGGCTCATGCAGAAGAGGATGGCGTAACATGTGTCGCGCACAAACCGTACCGACCCGCGGATCGAGGAAGCAAGCCCCTCGAGGGTAGGCTTCTTGTCCACGACTCTGGCGTAAAACTCGTCTTTGCTGCCCTCGGATATTCCTGCTTGCCAAAACCTATCCGCGAGCACTCGTCCCACTATGGACCGCATCTCCTGCGGAAGCATAGCCCAGTTGTTCTGATTGTGACAGGCGTGTGCATGTCTGAGAAGCTGCAGCAGATGCGGCAGGATTATGGGAAATCCATCCTGCCAGAGAGCACAAGAGGCCTCGTAGGGCGGCGTGTGTTTGTCGAGCTTCTCAACAGAATAAGTCAAGAACGTCTTGGTCGGTCGTAATGGTAGCATCTGCGTGATACGTTAGAATGTGTTGGCTTGGGAGCAGAAAACAAGTAGAACGTTGCTCTCCGGAGAGAGACCTTACCCCATGGCGCTCTTCCAGCTCGGCCTGCAACGCCAGACCCTCTGCATCCAGCTGAACTGAGCCCCAGTCGGCGATTTTGTGGACCTCTTTCCTGACCAGGTATTGCTGGGCCTTATCCAGAGCCATCAGCTCACAGAATCCGGCATAGGCCGACAGAGCCTGCTGCAGGCCCTCGTTGTTCCACAGCGCCTTGACCGGGTTGATGAACGGCTCTAGCCTCAGGATCCTGGACTGCTGGTCAAGCTTGGAGGCACGGTGACTGGACGGGAAAGTTAGCCGGCTACTACCTGGAGTTCAACAAGGATGAAGAGATTGACCCGCATACATGATGATGAATAGGAACGACTGGTAGGCAAGCTGCCGCTTTTCGTCCAGTGTCCCCGAGGAGATCATCTCATTGACCTTGGCAGCGATCTGGTCGTAGACGTCCAGAAGGTGGTCAGGCATTTTGGAAGCCAGCCTCTGCAGCTCAACCATGCTCTCTGATTGGAGATCCTTGATGGCTTCGTTTAGGAGCTTGTGTTCGGGTTGCGGAGCAGGCCAAGTCACAAGGATATGCTCGAGCACCTTCAGCATGAAGCCTGCGTTCTTGTCCAGTGCAGTGGTCGAAAACGCGACCAGGAGCTGGAGTGTCCGTTTCCGAATCACCGGGTCCTGTTGTGCGCACGTCTCATCGTTAGCTCCCACAGTCACGGACTCTAGTAAACCCGCAACAGGGGCCCCTTCCACCAAAGCATACCTCCATCTGCCTCTCCAATAGGCGGTTGCACCACGACTCGAAGCTCTCCTCGAGCGTCGACTTTTGTTGTTGCTACAAAGCCCCAGCCGTCCGTCAGTCGGCAGAGTTCCGTTACTTGCGTGCTTGCCAATATCAATCGGTATGTCTGCTTACATCTGGCTGAGACTCTGGATCCACACCTTGCCGCCACTTGACATAACCCTTGAGGGCCGACTCGATGACAGTGAATCGAGCGTCGACGCTAAGGGTCTCCATAGAGTTCTTGTTGTAGTTGGCCACTGTGTTTCGCCGTAGACCTTATCAGTGGCTGGAGGTGACATGGAGGAAGAGAGAAAGGCCGGGCTCATGTAGTAGCACAGAGGTGCATATATACTAACCGTCTAGGGAGCCCTTTCCGGCATAGAGGTTATTCAAAACATCATCAGCCTGACCGAGTATGTGCTGGAAAGCATCAACCAGCTTCAGCTGCACGATGCTTTCAATGACCTGGGAGCTATACCGACGGTAGTTGCCCAGGAAGGCGTGTCTCTCGGGAGGGGTGTCAGTATCCTCCATCAGGAAAAGGTACGTAGGGTCTCTTGTGTCCTCGGGTAGGCTTTCATATTGAATGAGACGAGAGCTGCAGACGTTCAGCAGGTGACCAAGCAAGGCCGTGCTAGCTATCGTAGGCCCAAACTTGGGATTGTGCAGGAGCCGGGTCCAGGTGACGAGAACAGGGATCGACACCACCAGGCTCTGGCTCCGAAGAACCTCAGCCAAGAAGTCAAAGAAGCCCTGCAGTGGAATATCTTCGGGCAGGCTCGACGTTCTCCTGTCGAGATAGTTGCCTAGGCATGAAATCATCTGCAACATGGGGTCAGCACGCCTCCACCAGTGATGCAGTTGCTCTTTGTGTGTATCTCCCTGGCCGCGCCGAGCCTTCGGGTGCGGCGCAAGATTGGAATGCCGGCTTACTTCTGAAAACTTCTTGGCAAACTGGTACTTGTCATCGTCGATATCCTCCGGGTCTACCGCCGACGACCACTCGAAGAGTTTCCTGGCTAGATCGACAAACTTTGGGTCATACATGGGCACAACCAGGTTCACAAAATCATCGTCGACAAAGCTGGTACGGGCATACAAAGCATGCAGGGCCTCGAGCGAAGCCTGTGACATTCATAGCGTACATCTGTTAGCATCACGGAAGAGAACAGTCGCGCAAAAGGGTGATGATGAATGGGCGAGCAGAGAGAGAGAGAGAAAGTGCAGCGAGGTAAAAAGGGGGTCAGGTGGGAGGATATGAGGAAGGAAGCATGCCTTCTGCACAGCAACGTGAGGTGCAGCTAGAGCGTTGCACATAAGCCCAACGCAGCCGGAGCTCGACAGGGCCTGAGGGATTGCCCAGGGCATGACCGAGTGCAGCGCGGAGAGCGCCCTGGTAGCACACGTGCGGATGTCCTCGTTGTTCTGGACATCGCCGCCGAGGCAGTCACCCAGCAGGAGGGACACGCGCACAATCCAGCCCTCTGCGCCGGACCTGACATTCTGAATGACGGATCTGGTGGGGAAGTGCTCGGTCAGGACAGCGACGGGGGTGAAGATATCGACGCAGATCTTGTTGAGGATGTTCTCGCGCATAGCCACCACGGGGTCATCGCCGCCGCCAAAAATCTCGTCCGATAGCGATTCGAGGATGAAGAGGACGAGCTCCTTGTGGACGGTGGGGCCGGGGATGCTCCACAGGCGCACCAGGAGGTCGTCCATCTGCAGCCAGTCCGGGCCCCAGCACCGCTTCGCGACCTCGACCCAGAGCTGGGCGATCTTGTTGCGGATGTAGAGCTGGTCCTCCCTCCCGACGCCCTCGGCCAGCTGCAACACCCAGCCGCGCAGGTAGCCGAGCTGGTCCGGCGAGTATTCGGCCCATTTGTGCTTGATGGCGTGCTCGAGCAGCGACAGGCCATAGTGGCGGACAATAGGCGAGTTAGCCTTAGCGGCAGCCAGGCTGAAGCCGACCGACGGCGACTGGCTCAGGGTCTTGACGCCCTCGAGGAGCTCCTGGGCCTCGCGGCGAGACTCGTTTGTCGAGTGCGGGTTGTAGATCAGGTTGAGGGCGTCGTGGATCTTGGGCACGACCTCGGCGTCGGCGGCCCCAAGGCCATCGCCGCCGCCCATCCCGTTGGTGGGTGGCGGTGCTGCCATATGCGGAGGCGGTCGGCGGAACGGATGAAGTCTTGATAACGAGACTCGATACGAGCAGCAGCCCCGGCGGCGTGACTGGCGAGCGCGAGCCGGAGACCTAGAAACCGGTCCACGGAGGGGGGACGGGGCGGGCGGTGTGGTTTCGCGGGCTGTGGGTTTTGGGTGAGCTAGGCCGGGAGCTAGGCACGACGTCAGAGAGCGCTATCTCGAGCCAGATGGGCTCTCGTTGGGGTTGTTGTTGCTGAATTGCGCCTTAGCGCAGGTTTGTAGGCGCAGGACTGGTGCGCTCCGCATTCATGTTTGGGCAGGAAATCGCAGGCGGTGGCAGGACAGAGGTGAATGGGGTGCGATGGGATGAAAGGCTTGGGGGAGTCACGGCGAGAATGTTCCGAGCGGCTCCTTGATCGCCTTGTGCCCAACAGACGCAGATGTGGCGAGCGCGTTCGCGTGGCGCCTTGGGCTTGGGGCTCTGACGATCTGCAGCGACGATGGCGGTACTTTATCAACCTTGCCCGGCAGCAGGACAAGCTCACCTTCAGGCTGACTGGTGTCGAATCAAAGCTGGGCGTCGGGCATGCATGCAAACCCCGTCAGTGCCGCCCATGCACTGGCACTGCACTGGCACTGCGCGCCCAGTCGTGCGCCTGGCCTGGGCTGTGGCACCAGACAGCCCACCGTAGCCCACCGCCAAGTGGGGCCCCCGCCCATCGTGACTCCCTCTGTGCCTGCATGCACCAGTGCTGTGCCCCTCAGCCCGCCTCCCACTGGCTGCCTGATCGGGAGCCTCATTGTGGCTGCCAGCAAGCCCCGGCACCCCACGATTCGACAAGTCCCGCTAAAGCGGACCCCTGATGTCTCCTGCAACTGTGGTCGTGATAGAAGGCTAAAAATACCAGTGATAGATGATAATACTAGACTACCTAGGTAGGTACCTGCCTAGCTGAACACCAGGTCGAACCCCCCAGAAAATTCAGGGGAAGAAGCAACACAACAGCTCTAAACAGACTCCGAATACAGCCTGCATGACCGGAAATGCCAAATCCAAGATTGCAAAACGAAACAGGCCAAAGAAGAACAAAAAGAGACAAACAAGGCAGTGCGCCTCATCGTCTCATTTGGGCCTGCTGGAACTGGTACATAAGTCCCAGCACTCCGACTTCGGGCTCCTGCGCGTTTGCGGTGCTGTTCTCCCTAGACAGCGCCTTGGTTGGCGACGTCTGCCACGTCGACTCGTCCAGGTCACCGCCACTTTCGTATACACCCACCTCCCCGTTTTTGCCC
The DNA here is from genome assembly GCA_000733355.1 of Falciphora oryzae. Classification (NCBI taxonomy): domain Eukaryota; kingdom Fungi; phylum Ascomycota; class Sordariomycetes; order Magnaporthales; family Magnaporthaceae; genus Falciphora; species Falciphora oryzae. The sequence goes on from JNVV01000016.1 coordinate 359,995, forward strand.
GCCCCGCCATCCTCCCTTCCGTCCTCGGTCGCGGCCTCTTCTATGATGTTCCGGTCACCGGGATAGCCGCCCCGCTGTTGGTGGCGTGGCCTGGTCAAGCTCATGTTGCCGAACGCTGAAGCTGCGGGTTGATTGTGTGGGTCTAACAGTGTCGATGCCATTGGCGAGGGCAGCGGCATGGCGGACCTGAATTGAGGAGCCCTCGCTGCCGCCTGCACCCCCGTTGTCTGAGCCCGACCCCCGCTGCCGCGACCGCGCTCCCGTCCCGCGATGCGCGATTGCTGCGTGTCAGCGGCCAGCGTGGGCGAGTAGAGGCCCGGGAACGAGGGCGGCGGTTGGAACTGATGCCGGGAGCCGTGTTGGTGGTTGCCCGGCAAACCGGTCTTGGGGTTGATGACGTAGTGATCCAAAAAGCCGTAGAAAGATGCTGCCATCTTGCCGTGCTTGGTAGAATAGTAACCATCCCTCACGTCCGTTGCCGGCTGCTTCTGGTTCTCGACGCCTTTCTTGAAATCAAAGACGGCAAAGGAACAGACGTATCCCAGGCCATCAACGTGGATTGTGAATTCGCGAAAGAAATCGATGATCTGATCGCTCGTCTTGGGGAGGCTGACCAGCAGGACCAGAGGCGTGAGCAGGATGCTGATGATCTCTTCGAGGAATATCAGCGGCTTTGGCTTGTAGAGCTCTGAGAACTCCGTCTTCACCTCGGTGCTGTGCAGCCGGCCCTGCCAGTGGTCCGGCTCATAGTGTGTGTACTCGATGACACTCTTCATTGCGAACTCCGGATCATAGACCTCGTTCTCGTCCGATATGTTTCCCCGCGCGGCGGCCCAGACGGCCCCCAAAACGCCAATGTAGAACATGGCAGTCCGGTCTGGTGTGATTTCGAACTTCAGAAACATCTCCGAGTCGAAGAGCGTTGCCACTGCCAGCACCGCAACAATCGAGCCAGCGATGAAGGAGACGGTGCGTGCCACCTGCTCCGTCTTCCGTTTGGGAAACTGGTCGATATATCGCTTCGCAAACGGATGCGACATGTTGAGACGGTCGTTGAATAAGTGCTCTAGCTCATTGAACTCCCTGAACTTCCACTGCGCCAGGGAGGTGTAGGTCCTGGCGCCGAGCGCCGACGGGTCGCTCCTGAATTCCTGCAAAAGTAACACGACCCCCATTGTTAGCGTCCACAGCCATCTTGGATGGAATTTTCTTTGAAGGAGAATGAATGCATGTTTGAGGACTTACATGGAAATACATGAGGAAATACACTATGACCAGATACAGGGCAATAAAGGGTGCCATGACGAGGATCATGAAGCCAGCGAATGCAAAGCGCGACCGCAGCTTCTGGCTCAGCTGGCCGCGACGCCCGGCCCTCAGGAACTCCTCGTTGACCTGGCCGTTGCCGTCAAAGACAAAATCCAGGATGCTGAATTCGATGGCGAACTTGATGCACTCTGACATGTGCTGCCTCTTGCTCAGAAATGGAAGGGGTATTGTCAGATCGAGTACGTCCTTGTTGAGGAGAGCGATGAGGAAGTTCTCTCTCCTCATGATGCGGTTGCATATGTCGTGCGCGTCCAGCCGCTCCTTGGACTGACTACCGACCCAGGCACGCTGGACCCTTGTCAGGTTGCTAGCCGTCTTGGGGTGCGAGTCCCGCAAAGACATGATCCTCGCGACGACATCCTGCCACGAGACCGACTGCATGTCGGCCTCGGGTATGTTGAGGAGGTGAGTGTAAAATTCTCGAAGAAGGCGCAGTTGGCGGAGTTGCAAGATGAGCTGCATGCCCCGGACGACGAACCACACAGCAAAGAGCCACAGTCCCAAGTTCCAGACGGTGCCCATGTTTTGAGTGCACTGGGGGATGGTGACTTCTGACAACTTCTTGCTCTGCGGGATCTTGCGATAGTCAACGCATTGGGTGAGGAAGGTCATAAAGACAACAACAAACGTGGCGTTTCTAGAGGCAAGCTTGTGTGTCAGCGAGAGAGACCTTAGGGATGGAGGGGTGAGAAGGGTGCCATGCGGGCCGGAAGGTGGCGTACACAAGTTCGAGCACGCGGTCCAGGATGATGCACCAAAAACCCGAGGCTCGATAGTAGTTGTAGACCTCGGTAGTAAACCCGTCGAGATTGGAGACATTAACCCATCTCCACAAGGCCCTCTCCCGAGGACTGCCGGCGACGCGATCGGCTATGATAGGAGGAGCTGGCTGGCCGGGCCTTCCCGGACCGCTGCCCCGCGGCTGGCCATCGTCGGCATGTAGTCTCTGCTGGTTCTGCGTAGTTTCCCACTGCCCCCTAGTCTTCCTCGACGATGGACCGGGAACCGCAGGCTGTCGCGTCTGTTTCCGGTCGGGGGCGGGGGATCGCTTTTGTGGAGGTCCTCGTGGGGTTTCGACCAGAAGAGACTCCGGGACGTCGTTGTCGGCGTCGTCCTCAGGAACTCCGGCCATCCAGCGCGACGCGGCCGTGGTGGGGCGGCGGTGGAATCCGTGTTGGGTAGGGGTGGCATCGCTTGGGGACATGGAAAGCCGGCTGCCCTCGGCAACAAGCCGTTCTGCCTCATCGAGGTCGTAATCTTGAAATGACCTGTTTAGATTCTCCTGGTCGATATCGACGCCAGCGCCCCCTTCGATGTCCGCCGTGGAGTCTCTACCCCTCAACTCTTCATAAAATGAGCGACCCCGGTCCTGTGGAAGCAACCGCGAGAAGACGTTGGACGCCATGGCTGCTACCGATATTTTGTCTGCTAGCGAGTAACTGACGGCTGCATGACAGGGTTTATCGGCGCGCTTGGGAATCCGCGCCGCGGTATGTCTGGCAGGGCAACTAGGAGTCGGCTTGGGAGGGCCTCGAAGCGTCAAATACGGTCGATGGTGCCGGCGAGGCTTCCGGGGGCTCGCCGTGGGAATAAGCGACGGGCAAACAACGGACGGGGAGCAGGTTTAGAGCTCGACAACGGCGGAAGGGAGAGACCGGACGAAAAGCGGGAGGTGGGCGGTAAACAGACAAAGTGTGGCAGGCCCTGGGAGGACATGGAAGGGCCGAGTCGATGCGCGTGCGCACGCGACGAGGTTCAGTGACGCAGGGCGGTCATATGCTTTGGGCGCAGTGCGAGCATGTCATTGTCGGCTGGCAAGGAGGGAGGGCGCCGCCCACGGTCAGCCGTTTTGGCATTTGATTGGCCGCCAACACCTTTGAAAGTGTTGTTTTTTTTCCCCTCCGAGAAACAGCTGCAACATCAAAACAAGCCCGCCAGCACCTACCTGCAAAGAAACAGACAGCCTCTGTGCGAGACACTCACTGATGTGGGTGTGACAGGCACCCAAGGATCCAGTGGTGACGGATGGGCTGTCAGTGGAGAGTCCAGAGGCGGATGACGCGCCTGTCGGGGATCAGCTGATGTGAACCACCAGGTATGGGCGGGCGGTGAATGTTTGTGCCGGGCTTATTCGAGGCGCTCCAGTGCCGTCTGGGGTGCTATGCGTCCTAGCTTTTCACCGCCTTCGGCCCCATTCGACCCCCACAGTGCCGCCAGCAGAGCACGGTCCGTCGGAGCTTCCAAAAGCTGGCTCATCCAGAGAAGCGCACAGCTCAAAGTGATACCAAGCAACACTGACAAAGGCCATTATACCCGCCTGACTCGCCCTTCTTACTGCTTGGCTGAGCTGTGCTGCTTTGGCCCCAGTATCCGCCACAGGCCAATGCCATCTGTCCCGCAGAAAAGTTTCGGCTCGAGGTGACGCTAGGAAGCCGTTCGGCGGGCAGATTCAGGGGAAGCGCCGGCAAGCAGTCTCAGCGTGCGCCCACAATGACCACCGCCACGCCAGCCTCTGCTGCGGGGGCCAGTTCCGGTTCCCCGACTGCGCTCAAGGGGGCCTTGAACCCTCTTTCATCCAAGGTCACCTCGGTGCTCTCCACGTCGTACGCGGACTCGGAGTTTCGAGATGCGCTCGCGCTCCTGGATGGCCGCGGGTTGCAAAACACGGCCGAGACCCGGCGACGTCTCCGGCTCGACCTCCAGAAAGAGGTGATCGACAGCAATGGCCAGATCATCAACGAGTTTGGCCGGGTTGCAGACGTGAGTAGGCGTTACGTCGTCACCCTTCTCCTCGTGCCGCCGACAGGGACTGATCGACTGCTCCCCCGGAGATGCAGCAACTCCGGCGCATAGGCAACACGATAGAAAGGCTGAATAAGAGCTATTCGGAAATGAAAGGCCAGATCATGGCGGCTCACGACGCCACGTCACCCGTGCTTCAGGAGGCGTCGTCGCTCATGGCCGAAAAGCGCCAGGTCGAGACCAAGCAGCGTCTCCTCAGGTCCTTCCAGAGCCACTTTCTACTCTCTGAGGATGAGGTCGCTGTTCTAACCTTGTCGGCTGAGCCGGTCGATGACCGCTTTTTCAGTGTGCTCGCCAAGGCGCGTCGAATCAGCAAGGACTGCGAGATCCTGCTCGGGTTTGAAAACCAGACGCTGGGGCTCCAGGTCACGGAGCAGACCTCCAAGAACCTGGACCTGGCCTTCCAGAAACTGTACAGGTGGATCCAACGCGAGTTCAAGACGCTGAACCTGGAAAGTCCTCAGATCGGCTCCTCGATCCGTCGGGCGCTACGGGTGCTCGCTGAGCGCCCGACCCTTTTCCAGAACTGCCTCGACTTCTTCGCTGAGGCCCGTGAGCATGTTCTCTCAGACGCCTTCTTCACGGCCCTGACTGGGACCAGGAGCGGCGGCGGCGGCGGCGCGGGCCACTCTATCAAGCCCATAGAGCTGGCTGCACACGACCCCCTGCGCTACGTCGGTGACATGCTCGCCTGGACACACTCTGCTACTGTCAGCGAGCGAGAGGCGCTTGAGGTGCTTTTCGTCTCGGACGGCGACGAGATCGCGCGGGGGATCCAGTCCGGCCGTGACACTGAGGTATGGCGCCTCGTCGATGAGGATGGCGCAGAGGCGCCCGAGTTTGACCCGGTCAAAGCGCTCAATGAGCTGGTCGACCGCGACGTCTCAGGCGCGGCTCGTATCCTGCGGCAGAGGGTTGAGCACGTCATCCAAGCCAACGAGGACACCATCTTGGCATACAAGCTTGCCAATCTGCTCAACTTCTATCGTACCACCTTCACCAAGCTCCTCAGCCAGGAGTCGGTGCTTGTCGAGTCCCTGCGCAACCTCGAGTCGGAGGCCCTCCGCCAATTCAGGTCGCTGATGCGCGACCACATCGCGACGCTGCAGGGTGACTTTCAGCATATGCCCACCGACCTCGCGCCTCCCGAGTTTCTGCAGTCATCACTAGTACAACTAAACGCCATCATGAAGACGTACGACACGTCCCTGACGGCCTCGGGGGACAGAGAAGCCGACTTCCAGCCGATTTTGGCCGAGGCCCTCGACCCCTTCGTCACCGGATGCAAGGGCATTGCCAAGGGAATGGAGGCGCCTGCCAACGCCGTGTTCCTGATCAACTGCCTGCTGACAACCAAGAACGTGCTCGCCCCGTTTGACTTTACGCGCGGGCGGGCGGGGCAGCTACAGTCGGAGGTTTCGGAGCACAGCAGTCGACTCACGGAGTGGCAGTACCGTTTCTTGCGAGACGAGTCTGGGCTCGAGGCGGTATTTGAGGCCTTGCGGCCCCTGAGCGACCAACCCGAGGACACCAAAAAGATCAAATCACTGGAGCCGCTCTCACCATCGGCACTGCTGCAAGCCAGCCAGGCCCTGGACGGCTTCCTGCCGTCGGCGCTGTTGGATGCGCTCGAGAATATTAAGCACCTCCAGGACTCGGGGCTGGCGCGCCGGATTACGGAGGATGCAGCCGAGCGCTTTTGTGTCGATTTTGAGCATGTCGAGGATATGCTCATCTCGGCCGACGAGCTGACGGAACAGGAGCGCTTGGCCGAAGGCCGTGCAGGGGACGGGGACGACGATGATAATGATGGCGTGCAAAACCTCCGGTCCGTGTTCCCCCGGACGACTGGAGAGATCCGAGTCCTACTATCATAGAGGGTGTGAATAAAAATTGGGGTGTGTGTCACCTTATCTATCTATTTTTGATGACCTCTTTTGCCCCTTTTCCGTCTGGCCCAGGCAGTGGTGGTCTGCAGTTGCGACATCATCAGCAGAAGTCGCGTGGTAAAACCCTAACCCTATCACCACTGGCCTTGTCACCCCACCAAGCCCGGCCCAGTTACGTCACTGCAGCCATTTGGGCGCGCGGCTCTCACAACACAGAATCTCCCCCAAGAGCCGAAACTCGCTCCCATTTGAGATCAAATACAGAGCCCTCGGTAATTCTAGAGGCCTGCGCGCGGCCGATCTCGCGCTTGATCTGTTCATCAATCCCGCCGGCAGCCGAGCTTTTGGCACTCTCATCAGATCCGAGAGCACGAGCAAAGAGGCTGTGATGAGGCTCCGACTCCCTCCAGGATGAATGTCAACAAGGCCTTGACTGTGCGGCTCACATCAACTTACGACCAATGCTTCGATGAGTGCAAGGCCGCCATCGCGCTGGAAGAAGAGGTAATAGCCAGTGCCTATTTCGGCACGTCTCGGGCACCAACTGACTGCCTGCGTACGCGACCAGGACGAAATGAGTGCCGCCGACCGACTCTGGAAGGCCGTCGTCGAGCGAATACAAGACTTTAGGCGCATCGTGCCCCCTACTCATGTCTTCCAGTGCGAGACTGGCAAGGACGCCATCAAGGGCCTGCGCGAGCTTGAGCTGACAGCACAGGAACATCTCGACCTCCACGAGGGCCTGCGTTTATCGCTGCAGAGCTTCACCCTCGGCGAACCGCCCCCAAGCCTACCAGCCCCCTCTCCTGGCCGCGAAGATGAGACCCCGACATGTCTCGATCCTCCCCCGTTACCTACTCGCCCTCCGCTGCCCCCTCGGCGGGTCAGCTCGCCTGCGCGTGCCGCCGTCTTGAATGGCAGGTCGAGTTCCGACTCTAGCAGGTCTCAATCCTATCTCGACCCTGTTACGTCTTCGTCCTCTGCTCCCATACCACTCCCGCCGGCTTCTGATCGAACGGTGGATAGGTCGGCGAGCCCAGCTACGCACAAGTTCAGGAAGACTCTGAGGACCGGAAAGCCCGGCTTCAGGCTCAGGGATGCAGTGCCCACAGCCCCAGGGGCTGACAAGGCTGCGGCGGCCGCGTGGACCGCCCGTGATTCCAGGTTAACAGCGCGGATTGCTAGTGCCGGGGAAGCCTCCTCGAGCGCACTACCAGCCACCCAACGAGCGCCCAATCCTGCAACCGAACAACCCAGCCTCCGTTATGATCGTCACACCCGCCGGCTTGTTCCCAGGGATAACACCAGAACCGGAGACCCGCCGCCATCGCTGTCTCCCAGTGCTGCTGCTGCGGCTATGAGAAAAGTCACCAATGCTTCGGGCAGGGGAGAGGCCTCTGGGTCGAGAGACAGACAAGCAGATACTAGTCACAACCGGAGCCCCTCTAGCGATAGCCCCGGCCGACCTCGGCATCCGCCGGACAGGGGAGTAGACGCCACCACCGGCGCCGGGAGCCCCCGAGCACGCCCTAGCAGACGGCCTGTCGGAAACCTGCGGCCGCAAGGCCCAGGGACCAGGGGTAGTATCAATAGGACACTGTCTGGCAACTTCAGGCTTGAGAGGCGTCTGAGACACGAGCCTCTTGCAGCCGAGGTCGCCGCCAACGACGGAGCCGAGGACCCCCTCGGCAGCTGGGAGTCGAAGAACTCACCCCCGCCGGGACCCGGGGGCAATGGAGACGCGCCAGGAAACATAGCGGCATCGGCTTGGACCACCAGACGGAAGTGGGTACTGCAGAATCTGCCGTCCGGCGTCGAGAAGCACACGGCGACGCAGATCCTGGACGAGATCGACCCCTGCAAGGATGTGGTGCACTGGGGGTCTATTGCAGGGCTTGAGGAGGCCAAGAACGCCCTGAAGGAGGCGGTGGTATATCCTTTTCTACGCCCGGACCTGTTCAGGGGTCTCCGCGAGCCCCCGAAGGGAATCCTGCTCTTTGGGCCGCCAGGCACAGGAAAAACGATGCTAGCCCGCGCCATCGCCACCGAGTCCGAGTCGACGTTTGTCGCTGTCACAGCCAGCGCCCTGAACAGCAAGTACCTTGGCGAATCGGAGAAACACGTACGTGCTCTTTTCACCGTGGCCAAGTTGCTCGCTCCCAGCATCATCTTCATCGACGAGGTCGACTCGGTCCTATCCCAGAGGTCAAGTTCTAGCGAGCACGAGGCCAGCCGACGGCTCAAGACGGAGTTCCTTATCCAATGGAGCAACCTTGAGAAATCCAGCGCAGGGAAAATGAATGGGCAAGGCGACAACAGAGTCCTGGTGCTAGCTGCGACCAACCGCCCGTGGGACCTGGACGATGCGGCAACGCGGAGGTTTGCCCGTCGGCAATACATCCCCCTGCCCGAAGGGGAAACGCGGGGCGTGCAGCTTCGGACGCTCCTCGAGTCGGAACTGAAGCACTGCCTCAGTGACGCCGACATTGAGGAGCTCGTGGGGCTAACAGATGGTAGGTGGCATCCGATCGGGTCCCTGAAGCAGCCTTCTGTTGGTGTATGATACATGCTCTTTACAAAGCCTAACCATGGAGTAGGATACTCGGGCTCGGACCTGACGCACCTCGCGCGCCAGGCGTCGTACGGTCCCCTGAGGTCGCACGGCGAGGCTGTTCTGCACATGACGCCCGACGAGATCCGTCCGGTCGACATGTCGGACTTTGTCGCCTGCCTCAAGACGGTTCGGCCAAGCGTGAGCCAGGACAGCCTCAAACAGTTTGAAGACTGGGCCAAGCAGTTCGGCGAGAGAATCGGGTAGCTCTCGGCCGCCCGTAATTCACGCATCATGAACGCATAGACGCTTGGTCGGGTGTTCTGAATCAGATAGACGGCAAACCAGAGCCAAGACGGAACAGTTTCGCGTGTGCATGTCTAGACGGAAAGAGGCTACGTGTAAATATATATACGATACTACTAGGGCTTCTGGCGAACGCATCGATGCCCCTCGGAACCCGGCTTCTTGCTCGAAAAGCTGCCACATGGTGTGGCGTGGTCTGGATCACGGCGCGAGCGCATCGATGGAAACAAGCGCGATCCGGGTCGGGTGGCTGGTGTGATAATTTGGATACATAAGTATTTGAGGTGATTTATAGAGACAAAAATATCTTACAGCCGTGATACAACCGCCCACCCCTCAGGCCTTGACCCAGCGTCAGCCCAGCGGTATACCTCGGGGGGGGGGGGCGTGGGTTTTTTTTTTTTCGTTACTTTTTCCCTTAGGGCCACGAGCCGTGGCCGTGCCGCTGCATAACCGACCTGGACCCAAGATAGCAGACAACACCGAGTGCCAGTGGCACAGGGGATCCTGCTGCGAGCCCCCCGACAAGTATCGGGGCTCGAGTGACACGGGAATATAGAAACGCTCTCCCTTCCCGTCAAGCGTTTTGATAATAGTAGTGGTGACAAAGTAACTTGGATTATGCGGAGACCTCTGCTAATGATGCTGACGCTTCTGCCGCTTCACCCTGACTACTACTGCTCTCGCTCTGCGCTGCCGGCGAGTACGTCGCCTCGGCCTTTGCCTTCCTGGCCTTCTTGAGCCTCTTCTTCTCCTCCTTGGCTGCCAGGCGGGCCTGGTCGGCCTCGGCGTCCCGGACGGCGCGGCGCTCGAGCTTGGCGGCGCGCTTGGCCTCGGCCTCCGCTATCCTGTCTGCGATCGACGGCACGGGCGGCCTCTCCTCGGCCGGCTTCCCGGCCGCGGCGATGATCTGCGTCACAACGTGGCGCTTGTGCCGCGACGAGCGCCAGCCGGGCTGCATCGAGATGACGTCGCCCGTCGCCAGGGAGTTGTTGGGGTCGTGGACGAGGTGAGTTTCGGGGCGTTTGAAGTACTGTTTGTTTGGTTGTTCGGATTGGGCGTCAGTGGGAGGAGGTCTTGTTTTTGGGGGGCCGAGGATTTCTTGCTCACCTTCTTGACCTGGTCGTTCCACACCCGCCCGCCGACGCGCACCTTGACGGTGCGGTCCATCAGGCCGGCCGAGACGACGACGCCCTGGATCTCGCGGAAGCCGCGCTTCGCCGCGGCCAGCATGGGCGTCGACATGGCGGCGGCTTCGAATGTGAGGTGGGGTGTGCGCCCTCGTTTTCTGCTCCCCCCTCTCTTTCTCGATTGAGCTTCTTTTTTTTTTTTTTTTTTTTTTTCTTTCGTCCGTGGCCCGGTCCAGCTTTTGCGCTCGTCCGACCAGGGGGGACGTGTGTCGTCGGTGGTGAGCGGAGGTGGCGTGCACGCTGTCGTCGTCGTCGTCGTCGTCGTAAGGCTGGTGCTGCTGCAGCTAATTTTTGCTGCCTCAGCGTCGTCGGCGAAGCTCAATTGGGGCCCACAGGTCCTCCGCCTGCACCTAGTCGGAGCGTCTCTGATTGGCCAATAAAGAAGCAACGACAAAGACGATGCATCGCCCCGCCAAATACCAAAAAGGCACTCAATGAGAAAAAGAATAAAAAAATATGGCCGGGTCGCGCAATCCCCATTATCCGTGCCTTCTCGGAAACAGAATTCTGAGGACAGGCTATTCTAGTCTGTCGCTGGAGATCAAACTCTGTGAGCTGTGTGCGTTTTTTCTGGCCTCGCTATTGGCCCGCTTGCCCCGTGCTTCATCCACTTCTACCCCGTGCCACAACACCCTCTGTTCGGGCATGTTTTGGCCGGTGATATTACTAACTGTACGCAACGATGGCAAGACCTTTTGCATCGGTTCGTGTACAGTACATTCCAATGTTTGATGTAGAAAAACTAAGAAGCCGAAAGCCGCCGTCTCGGCATCCCCCCTCCATGCCCGTGTATTAATCCAGCCTCAACATCAAATCCAGTGACTCTCCGGGGTATCCCCAGCATACCTCAGAGTTAGTTTGGCGGCCAGCATCGGAAATCGATAAAACAAAAACGAAAGAAAAAGAGTCAAAAGCCCGGCCTCGCGGAGATAATACTCTATGTACGCCGTTGAATAGGTTGCGTGCATTGTGTTCCCAACCATGTTCCAAGGGCAGGGCTCGCGCAAACAGGGACCACCAGGGAGGCTAGAGCAGCCCTGGGGGCACATTAGGTTCCACAGAAACAGACAGAATAGATGCCATGCATTGGCTTCAGAGGGCACCAGTTTCTGCACTAACAGTTCCGGAATTTCCCGTACTCTCAAGCAAAGAAGTCGCGGCGGGCGAGACGCTGGTTACCCTGTTGCTGGCGCTGCTGTTGCTGTTGCTGACGCTGTTGTTGTTATTATTGTTATTGTTGTTGCTGTTGCTGTTGCTGTTGCTGTTGCTGTTGCTGTTGCTGTTGCTGTTGCTGTTGCTGTTGCTGTTGCTGTTGCTGTTGCTGTTGCTGTTGTCGCTGCTGGTTGTTTTGTCCATTGTTCTGTTGGCTGTTCTGTCCTTGGTTGTTGTTCTGATCCTGGGTTTGGCCCCGATTGTTCTGTCCCCGATTGTTCTGTCCCCGATTGTTCTGTCCCTGGTTGTTGTTTTGTCCCTGACCTTGGTTCTGCTGGTTGTTCTGCCCTTGCCCCTGGTTGTTGTTCTGCTGGCCCTGTCCTTGGTTGTTGTTCTGCCCCTGATTCTGCTGATTGTTTGCGTTGGCGGCCGCAGCATTGGTACCGACAGTAAACTTGGTGCAGTCGTCCTGCGCGCCACGCTGAGCCACCGGCATGATGACGGGCTGATGGTTGGAGCCAGAGGTAAGTGTGCAGACCCGGTAGTTGCCAGCAGGGAGACCCCCCTCGACGTCGGCAGCCAGCAGACCGTTGCCATTGCCAGCATCATTGATGCCCTTGAAGAATGCAAACTGCGTAGGGTTGGGAGGCGTAGTAGGGTTGAGGCCGCGGCCCAGGTCCTGGACGGTGATGTGGGTGTGACCGATGATCTGACCGCCGCCGTTGAGCCTCTGCGGGGCAGAGTAGTAGGTCGCCACGGCGTTGGTGAAGGCTCCGGCCTGAAGGTTGATGGTCTGGACTTGGATCGTGAAGTCGGTGCCCTCTTGGATGACATCTCCGGACTTGGGGTTGATGATGATGCTGGAGATCATGCGTTCTTTGGACGGGATCTCACCCATGGCTACCATGTTCGGACCAGTTAGCACAACAATTTGTCTGCCCGCAAGAACACATAGGACTCTACTCACGGATTCCATTGCAAGACCCGTCGATCAGCTGCAGTCCGTTGGTGAGGGTCTTCCCGGCGCATATGTTAATGAAGTTGTTCTGCGAGGTCTCGGACTCGACCTGTTCATCACTAGCTCCCAGGGCTTGTTGTCCACCGAAGAAAGACCCAGTCTGGATGGCGTTGGGCGCGAGCTGAGTGGCATCAGCTTCGTTTTGGTTGTTGTTGTTGTTGTTCTGACCTTGGTTCTGCTGGCCGTTGTTGTTATTGCCCTGGTTGTTCTGGGCCAGGACGGCGGACGAAAAGAGCGCCAGGGCCCAGATCAGCTTTTGAAACGCCATCCTACTCGATTACCGAATGTGATCGTGGGGCCAAAAATGAGGGGAAAGAGCGAC
>JNVV01000016.1:372713-383409 GCA_000733355.1 Falciphora oryzae
GCTAGAAGCACGGTCAACGTGATCCTCTCCTCTTGACTCGCAAGGCAAAGTGAGCTACCGATTCGACAACGACGAAGAAAAAGGAGAAAGGATGGGGGAAGGCCAAAGGGAGCGAAAAGAAAGAAACAAAGGCTTGGACATGAGCAGGTATTATACCAACGGCACCCTCGAGGAGAATCCAGTCTTGGCACGGGAGAGCCATAGAACGCTTATGCTCCGCGATAAGGCGGCATAATGGAGGGTGGCAAAAGACGCGATGACCTTTGAGTGAGAAGGAGAGACAGCGTGTGTGGGAGAGAGATGTTGCGAGCAACCGGGTGGGTTGGTGCAGAGGGTGCTGGCGATCCCGCCGGTGCATGGCACCGTTGAAACCACATATGACGGGCTGAGAACATAGTCATCACCAGGCCGTGAGGGCTCCTCCGGCGAGCGGAGGAAACGAAAAGAGGCGCAGCGATGCGGCTAATCGGCCGGACATGAGCTGGTGTAGGAACATGACTTGGCACAGCCTTCTGCCAGAAGACACTTTCAATTCGGATGCCGGATGAGAGACCTAGCTCAATGGAGCAGCCAAATTCTCTGGCAGTGGCCGCAGAGCCGAGATGATAGACATGACCACGCTCCCGCGACATCTTCAAACGTGGGTAAATGGCTAAGTTTGGTGATCACTGAGGGGGCGTAGGACACCCGTCCCCTCATGCCTCATTCGTTCAGTTAGATGCCCGCCGTGAATTGTGAGACAGGAAGTGGGTGCTACAACGAACGGAAGCCTGTTTGCCATTCAGAGCATCCTTACTCTGCCCATGAACTATCAAGGGCAGACGGTAGTACGATAGGCGCTGGGATAGCAAACATCGCATGCCATGAAGGTGCTAGGAGCTTTATAGTGTCGTGGATTGTGCCCGAGAGCTAGCTTTTACCCGTCCCAGGGCCAGCTGCCACCTTTGTCCGAACCCACAGAAAGGGATAAAAAAACATCACGGGTGCTGCCCGAGGTTTGACGTGCGGGAGGGAAGCAGGAAAGCCAGGCGATAGAACTGTGAGGAACAATTGGCGGCGCAAAATAGCATTGCTCTTGGATCGGCGAGTTCCCCCGAAACGGGCCCGCGTCGGAAACTGAGCGAATGTGCACAAAGGCATGTCTTGAGGCAGAAGCTGGCTGTGCGACCACATGACGGAGCCGTCGGCCGCTTGGGCTGCGTCCGTGGGAGCTGGCAGGAGCATCAGAGCGCTGTCAACGACTGGCAGCTCCCGCTTGGGGCTGGCCGCCAGGAAACCCGTGCCTAGCGTTCCAACGGCGCGAGGGAAGCAAGAGCTGGCGGACCAACCGGCCGGCCAGTGGGGTTTGATCTGCCGGTAGTCAAAACGCCGAGGGGTCTGCTCTTGCTCGATCGCTAGGCGTGCCCGCAAACGACCGGAGAAGGACGGTCAGCAAAACGAAAAGGAAAATGAAAATGCTTCCACACCAGACCAGAGCTGTTTGTGATGGGACGAAGCTCAGCTACAAAGCTCCGAGGGGATAGGCACGTGCTCGACGAGCCACGAGGAGTCCACGCGACCAGGAGGAGGAATGAAGGAACCTTCCGTGGGCCGTCACCAAAGAGCTGGGCGACAGAATGCCAATCCTGAGCCCCACTGGGACAACCGACAACCCCACTTGAGCAAAATTAATCTGCACCAGAGACTTTCAGGTTGCTGATCTGAATTCAAGCCCACCAGACCAATGCCATGTGCAATGCAGACAGAGAGGGCCAACCAGGCAAAACTATCGCACAATGGCTGTGAGGGACGACGGTGAAGCGAAGCTTATGTAGATACACAGGGAACCAGGGCGTCGCCCGCTGTTCACGTCGGAAATTTGCGCTGAAAGTCGCCGAGTCTGGCGGCTAGAGACCTTCTCTGCCCGTTGCCCGACTCAACTGGTACTGGTGGAGCGGACACGTCGGTCTGTACCTCTAGTTCGGTTAAGACAGTTCTTTTCCCACGCCGCACACCATGCCCACTCTCAACCACTTACTCACTCGCTTCCGTCATCCTCAACCTAGCCGTACAGTCACAGCTTTTTTTTTTTTTTTTCTTTTTTTCTTTTTTTTTCTTTTTCTTTTTTCTTCCTCCCTCACATATTACTCAACGCTCTTGATTTCTATCACCTCCCCCATTTACCCTCCACATACACTCGGCGTCCACCCAGGGCCCATATTATTTCTCCAGCGCTCGACCTTCGTGTCTGGGCACAAGCGTTTATTGCCGTGCATTTAGCGCATTGCCCCTGATTGATCGCCGTCTGTCTGTCAGTTCCGGCGGACCGCAGCAAGTCAGAAATCTCAGCTGCCGCACTCGAAACGAAACAAAGAAAAATGTCTTCGCCAGAATACCGTGCTGGGAAGCGGCCACGTAAGTCGGCCCGTTGACATGGCGTGTCCTCCCTAACTCTTGCGCTGGCTGCTGGCGTTTGCAGCCAGTGGTTAGAGTTTTTTTTTTTTTGAGTTTTTTTTTTTTGCCTTCTCTTTCCTTTCCCCGTTGTGGTGAAAGCCTCCAAGCTTCGAGAGGCCCAAGTGTGTGGTGTCCTCTGTCCCTGCCCGCCATGCCTCGGGCAAGCCCCACGTTCAAGGCCAATTGACTGCGAGGACCCTGGCGGGCGATCGAAAGAAAAAAGAAAAAAAAGGGCGCCCCGGCACCGAAGCTCCCCATTTTGTCCCCCCTCCTCCCATTTGCCGCCATCGTCCTACCCAAGCCTCGGCCAACCTATTATACCCCTCCCCACTCTTCCGAGACTAGTCGCGATCCCGCTACCGCCGCGCCAAGTCGGACCGTTGCGGAGCGGCCATTCAGAACGGACAAACGGCCGCCAGGGGCATTATCAAGAGGCGACTGACGTGTTTGTCGCCATGGCAGGAACGCAATCGCTGCCTCCGCCCGCGCTCCCTCAGCTGGTCGCCGAGCAGCACCAGCCCATCTCTGCGTCGGACAAGGATTCCAAGCGGCTCATCGTCGTGTTGGCCAATGCCAGCCTCGAGACCTACAAGGCCTCCCACTCGTCCGCCCCCGGCCGCATGGGCGTTCAGCGCGAGGAGAAGTACTCGCTGCTCAACAGCGACGAGCACATCGGTGTCATGCGCAAGATGAACCGCGACATCAGCGACGCCCGCCCTGACATCACTCACCAGGTCTGCCAGCCTCTCCATGTTTGCATTCAACATGCTTACTGCAGACTGCACGTTTGCTTGTTGAGAGAGTTCGTGTCTGTTGGATGGCGAACAGGACAGAAAGACACAAAGTACCGCTGCAAGTGATAAAGACGAGACAAGCTGACCCAACCTCTGCAACACCCCGCCGTCGGCTGGCCCTTCCGCACCCCCTTCTCTGTAGTGCCTGCTCACGCTGCTGGACTCGCCCATCAACAAGGCCGGCAAGCTCCAGATCTACATCCAAACCGCCAAGGGCGTCCTGATCGAGGTGTCGCCCACGGTCCGCATACCGCGCACCTTCAAGCGCTTCGCCGGTCTCATGGTGCAGCTGCTGCACCGCCTGGCCATCCGGTCTACTAACTCGCAGGAGAAGCTCCTCCGCGTGATCCAGAACCCCATCACCGACCACCTGCCGCCCAACTGCCGCAAGGTCACCCTGAGCTTCGACGCCCCAGTCGTGCGTGTTCGGGACTACATTGACCGCCTGGGCCCCGACGAGAGCATCTGCGTCTTTGTCGGCGCCATGGCTAAGGGCGAGGACAACTTTGCCGACGAGTGGGTGGACGAGAAGATCGGCATAAGCAACTTCAGCCTTTCGGCCAGTGTCGCCTGCAGCAAATTCTGCCATGCTGCCGAGGACTCGTGGGACATTCTCTAAGTAGCCGGCCAATCTCGGGCGGCTCCTGATTGATTCCTCGGCCGCCGCTCGGCCATCATCCTGAGGCGGCGAGGGTCTGTCCTGGCCAGCAGGTGACCTCGAGCATTGAAAACCGCAAGGGAATCGAGTTTCAGGAAGCGGGTTTTCCGTTTTCTTTTTTCTTTTCTTTTCTTTTCTTTTCTTCTTCTTTTTCACCTCTTTTGCTCTCCCGTACTTGTCCCCTCTCCTATCTTGCTCTGCTCCATCCACGCACATTGCACAATCACGCTCGCTCCCACAATACTTGCTGTATGAACTGGTGAAAGACCGGGCCGCATGGCTGGACCCCCCGATACAACATCGCGGATGAAGGCTAGCGTCACAACCGGTTCTTGGGTCGTCTGTTCTTTGCGCTTTCGCTGTTTTTACAACCAAAACATTGGGCGTTCAACAACGGATCCAAGACGCTTTCAAAGTGTCTTATCGTGGGCTATTTCAACCTGGCCCACGCCCTTTCCCCTTTTCCCTTGCATCGCAAGCCCTTGTCTCCACCACTCAACATTCCCTAGCGATGTACTCGCCTTTGGATTTGGCACCCTGTGGCTGTTTAGCATATCCCTGAGTAGAGAGCATACTTTTTGAGCATCCCTTTTCTTTCTTCTCTGTTTTCCCCCTGTACAATGAGATAGCGGCAACCCCGAAGGAAGAGTGCCTAGCGGCAGCGGATGGACCGAGTTCTGGAGGAGTCAGAGGAATCTAGGTGGATGGACAAAAGGCGGCAGGCAGCGTGCGTGCCAAGCCGGTCGCGCACGAGGGGAACCCACAGAAGCGGTGGAATTGTTCGGGAAAATGGAACACGATGATGATATACCAAATATAGGCATCCGGGCATCCTGCAAGCATTTCGGAGGGACTGTCACCGGGACGGGGTGGCGGTGTGCAAAAAACGACCCCATCTACGGTCAAGAAAGGGCGCATACGGCGGATATTTGTGCCCAGCCACGCTTGGGTTGGATTCGGAGAGTGGTTGTGGGAATCTTGGAGCGAATGACAGCCGCAGGGAAATGCAATCAAGAAGCCTCTATGTGTCGCTGCCTCACTTTTCGCCCTGTCGAGCAATGACGCCCCGGATGACACCGCCGCAGCCCCTGCGGGCAGACAGTATTGGCGGGTCATGTTGGTCCCTGCCCGACCCCCTCCGGGATCGCGCACCTGCATACCGGAGTACATGATTTGTTTATTTTTTCCGGCCTCCCGGTTCCAGACTAACTCGAAGGGGAGAATCCAGAGACAGAATGTCCGAGGAAGCCCAGGGAAAAGGTGTCATAGGCTTGGATGGGGAAGCGGATAGTGGAACAACAGAAGCCATGCTAGTGACAGTCTTGCAGGACGCTTGTGCCCGACGGCACGTGTAACGCTCGGGGGAGACACGGAGTCTCCAGGCTGCATCGACAGCTGCAACAAGCGTAGCACTAGAGGAACAGGACAGCCTGGGCCGTCAAAAGGTCCTGCAAAAGGTCCTGGGCTGACTGTGCAGCCCTGACACAAGACTGGTGGCTGTCCCAGCACGGCCTTGAGTGTGCCCAAGCCGAGACCACCCCCTCCCTCCAAGCAGTTGCGCACTTTGAGGAGGGGCAAGGTGGTGTGACTGCAGTTGACGAAGCGGGCTCCCGCATGAACTATGAGCGGTGATGTGATGGGCAGGGAGAGGGTGTGCGTATGTGTGGCGGGCGGGTTGCACTACATGGCTACAGAAGACGAAAAGGATGCAGACACAGATACAGCAGTCTGCGATTGGACGACACCGGGTGACTGCCCCGGACGCAATGGGTGTAATGTAATGGAATGGGTGTATCCAGTACGACCAACCTTACGTCGACGTGCATCGGGGCTGTGGAGAGCAAACAGCCTGAAGGGAGCCCCCAGAAAGGTCCTTCATGTCCGCATCCCTCGGTCGAAGCTGCGGGTTGGCGGCGAAGAAAGGCGGCGGCGCGATGGAGCTGAAGGAAGTTGCGGTGTTTATTCCTGCGCTGCTGGATGGAACCTTGCGGGGCCTCTGCGGTATGACCGCCTCCATGTGGAGATGGCCCAGCGCAGTCGGATGCTGGGTTCTTTGTAATTGATTGCATGCGCCGTCGTGAGAAGAAGAGAAAGGAGAGAGAAGGAGTCACGGGCCCATCCATTTCTCCCATCGCGTCATGGCTGAAATGAGGCAGCCATTCGGGAGCGCTTCAGTTCCGAGGCTGGGCTCCTACCTAGGTCTAGATTGAGATTAGGCGCGCGGTGTTGAGGCCGCAACAGCTGGCGGTCGACAGGCAAAAACGCACGAAAAAAAAAAAAAAAAAAAAATCTGGGCTAGCCCCCTGAGCTGGCCGGCTGGCAAAGAAAAATACGGGAAGCACAGCAGCCAATGCCAGGCTCCAATGGAGCAGCAGCGCGGAACCGATTCGACCCACGGGCTCCACGACGAGGGAATACGGCAGACGAAGGTTGGTTTTTTTCTCGACGACCAAGTGCCAATACCCATCCTACCCGACATACGTGGCACTGAGGCGGCGGCCATTGGATTGGCACGCCCGGGGCGGGTGAGACGGGGCAGCCGGGACTGGAGGGGAGGTCGGCCGAGCCAGCGGCCTATTCGTCGACCTCTGTGCACGCCCGCTGCGAGATGGAAGGGGGTGGGGGTGGTGGGTGGTGTCCCTGGCATCTCCGATCCGGCATCTCCAGACCGTCACGGTCGAATGTGCGTGCTGAGTCGAAGCTTCGAGTTGGGCACTGCTGCTGCTGCTGCTGTCACTGTTGGCTGCTGGCTGCTGGCTGCCCACCTGCTCTCCCGCCCGCCTGTCCCCTCCCCGTCCAAGGCCCCGTCATGCATGCACAGCGAGCGCATCGTGGACATCGTGGACATCGTGGATATGATCGGGCTGCAAGATTGGTTGTCAGTATCTATGGGCATGTCATGGGCCGCACGATCAGGGCCGGCTTTCCTTTTTTTTTTCTTTTTTTTTTTCTACTTTTGTCGTCGGGAACTCGTGTGGTCCCACCCTCCAGCTCTGACTCCCGTCCTCGCGGCACACCATCACAACCAGGCTTCGTGCGCTTTTTGCTCGGCACTCGCCAACACGCAAAAGGCGATCAATAGTTCCCTAAATTCGGAGCAAGGCTGCTTTCCTCGTGGGCAGGTATCCTGCCCCCGCACGGCATCGCATCCGGTCCCCTGCTTCTGATCCTTTGTCGTGCCCCGACCCCAGCCAGTCATCCTTCCCGGTGTCGGGAGGGGTGTCTCAACAGCTCGACGTGCACAAAAGTGTGCGTCGCCAGAGCGAACGAACACCAGCGCCGCCCCACACGGTGCCCACCACGACACCGCGTCCCCACACCTCCCAGTTTGCTCTTCCCAGGTTAGTGCGCTGATCCTCTCAATTCCCACTGTCCCGCCAGGCTCGGCCTGGCCACCCGGCGGCTGCAACCCATCGCTCGCCCCACGCACCACCGACCACCTCGTCCACCGCTGGCTAGTGCCCACCAGTGGCAGCACTCCTTCCCGCCCCTTCCCAAACCAGGGGGCCAGGGCCTCCTGAGGATCTCTGCTGGCCATCTCCTCCCAGCGAAGGGACAAGCCCCCAGTGCGTGCGGGAGGGGCACGGCGTGCATCGAGCGATGTGACGGGTGTGATGGCGGCCGTGAATGGAGAGAAACAGAAACGACGGCAGACGGTTCGATGTTTGCCGACGATTTGCGCACGCGTGTCGCTGCTCGCCATCTGATTGAAATACCTCTGCCCTCCTCCTCTTCCCCCCTCCTCCTCCATCCATGCCGCTCCCCTTCCTCGAGGTCTCGCATCTTGCCTCGTTCACGTCCTTCTGCTCGGCCGTCGCCCAGCCGCTTGGCCTGCGCTTCCTCAATAGCCCCAGCCCCAGCCCCAAGCCCAACAGCGCCGACCAGGACCAGCCCAGCAGCAGCGGGCCCTCAGTCACCTTTGGCGTGCCCCAGCAACCCGTCTTCCAGGTCCGCCAGGTCACGGGCCGACCCCTGAAGCTTCCCATACCGTGCTCACCGCACCTTCGGCCCAGGCGGTGCGCGACTTCCACACATTCGCCTCGCGTGCCAACCCCCCCAGCAAGGAGTCGGCAAAGCTGCCACCGCCCGTCCTGCCCCTCTTCGGCCCCACCGCTGATTCGCGCGACCAGGGTGCCGACTCACCGACGGGCGCAAGGGTCGTCGGTCTCGACGGCAATATAATGGAGGTCGTCTACGTCCCTCACGCCACTGGGCCTGTCAGCTACGACGGAGCTCCTATGCGCGAAACACAGTCGTCCACCAACGAAGTCAACCGCATCATGAACTGGAACTACGGCGTCGCCACCTCGGCCCAGGCCGCCGAGCCGCACCCCACCCGCAGCGCCGCCCCCAGCCGCCACTATGCGCCCTTGCACTTCGCCGGCTCGACCGTCCCGGTTCCGGACCAGGGTCCCTACATCCTGCGGCGCAGCGTTACCACTTCCACCATCATAGACCCGCCCTACCCGGCCGGGTCGCCGCGTGAAGGCTCCAAGGGCGGCATGAGCTCCGGCATGGTCGGCCTCCTGGGTGCTGCCGTTGGCGCCGCTGCCGGTGCCGCCGTCACCTACAGCATGCTCACCCGCGATCGCACCCAGGCTTCTGGACAGGAGCTCGACGTCCCCGCCTTCCAGCGCCGGAGCACCTTCCCGGATCCCTTCCCGGCCCACCGCCGCGGCCGCTTCGTCGAGCTCGAGCGCACCGTCGAGAAGCTCGAGTACCCGGACCGGTACCCCCAGCTGGAGAACGGCCCCGGAGCCGCCCCCGCCTACATGGCCCGGTACAGCCAGGTTCCCGGCCACGACGACGCCAGGAGCCGCGTTTCGACCCGCTACCAGGTGGCAGCCCCCCCGCCCAGCGTGCGCACCCCCACCGAGGTCTCAGCCGCCCGCGGCCCCCAGCTCCTCCTCACTGAGGCGGAGCACCGCAGTCACGTGGGATCGAGATATGGCGGCGAGGCCGACGCTCGCAGCTACGCCCCATCGAGGCACCCGGTCGAGGCCGACGCCCGCAGCTATGGTCCCTCGAGGCACCACGTCGAGGCCGACGCTCGCAGCTACGCTCCATCCAGACGTGGCGTCGAGGCCGATGCTCGCAGCCACGCCCCATCGAGATATGCTGCCGAGGCCGATGCCCGCAGCTACGCTCCGTCGAGGCATCCGGGTGAGATCGACGCGAGGGCTAGGTTTCCCGCTGCCATCCCGATCCCCGCGTCGGTTGTCGGCGGGAGCACGTACGACGCCCCGCACGATGCCGCGAGCTACGTGTCGGCGCGCAGTCAGAGGACGGCGACCCACACCCTCAAGCCGATGCCCGAGGGCGCGTCCTACCAGGTGGCCGGCGGCGCCAGGCCGGCGCGGGCGGCGAGCCGGGTGACGACGGCCACCATGAGAGACCCGGCGGCCCAGGAGCCGAGGGCTTTCAGCCGCAGCCAGATGCCCCCGCGTGGCCACGCGCCCAGCAATGCGGGCACCCGGGTGTCGGCGAGGCAGGTTCCGCTGCCGACGAGCCGGAACGGGTGGGAGACCAACGACGACACCGACAGCATCACGCCCGACGACAGCATCAGCTGCGTCGGCAGCAACTCTCGCAGCAGGCCCCGGGCTTACCACTAGTTATGGTCCTGGAGCGACTGCCCCCACGACCTGATGACGCCACTGATTATTGATGGTTGTTTTTGTGTTTATCTTTTCTCTTCTTCTGTCTCTCGTTCTACTTCTCACGAGACATCTTGTTTCCATCTCTTCTAACCCATGTGTCTTTTACATGTTATTTTGCGTATTTTAAGTTTGCATCTCTTTTTGCGCATCTGACATTTTGTGTTCGAAATTGGCATAACATGCTCTCCCTGTTGGAAAGGAACAATTGTTACGGGAGGTCGTCTGATTGTATTTTGGAGTTTTGGGCTTTGAAGAACAGGTGCATGGCAAAGGCAGCAAATTTCTGCAGCCTGATCGGAGCCCCCTTTTGGTAGAGACAAGGGGTGTGAGACGGGCACAAAGCATAGAATATCAACAGAATAACCCACCTAACCCGGGCGGTCGCGAACAGAGCGTCATCTGGGGTGGCTGGCACGGAATTTGTTTATTTTTTTTTTCTCCCTATCTTGGGCAGGACAGACTGAACGGCGGCGACGAGACCTATAGGCAAGTGATTTCACATAGGGCAGAGGAATGGTGTCCAGGCAGAGATGGATATTGTCCGGCGTTCACTCGTACTTTTTGCTTGTTTTGACCTCGACTACACCGAAGGGTTTTTGTAACTACGATTCTAAGCAACCTACCACGATTTATTTGTTTCTTATGGCTTAGTTCATGCCTCGATTTTCTAGCTTGTCATCCACCGAGTCTTCCTTCCAGTTTCTCTTCAACCAGTTTGTGCTGTCGAGCTTTCTGCCGAATCCGGCAACCGCCAGCCAGCATGCCCCACCACGCCAAGCTCGCCTGCCCCTGTCCCGCAGCGAGCAGTGGGACAGGAAATCGCAAGGCTCCGATCATCGGCCCCGCAGAAACGTCAGTCACTGCTTTTGCACAGGCTGGACCAGCGATCCTTGGGCTCGACGGAGAAGGCGCAACCCGCTATCGAGTCACATCGTCGAACTCTCTTGTGCTTCTTAGGAAATTGTCCGTGGCAACTCAAAACTGCTCTAGTAACATACGCGGCTAATCCCCGTCCTTGCTCCCGCGTATCTTGCCTGACCAACAACCCCAGACTCGGGGCTAGATCGTCGTATTGCACTTGGCTCGTTGACATCACAACGACTCGCCCAGGATGCTGAATTTCGAGCTGGGCGCGTCGATACCGCCAGACA
>JNVV01000016.1:383430-396778 GCA_000733355.1 Falciphora oryzae
AGTCCCTCTCATCGTCCTGATAGGGCCAGACAGGCCAATTGTGCTTGAGTACCTCGCTATGCCGTGTCAGTTCATGAGCGTCCAAGGATAATATTCCTTTTGGAGAAGAGAAATCAAGTGAATAACTAGGTTATGGGAACCTAATTGGGCATACCCCCCCCCTCCAAAGCAAAGTATATAGTTGAAAGCTGTGCAGTTGCGACAAGGGTGCGAAAACGACGACGGTGAAGTGTATAACAAAGGAACGACGAGGAGGGGCGAAAGAAGCGGCTTACCAACTAACATCTCCTACAGGCAGTCAGCGTGTCTCTGCCGACATGGAAGTCCAACGTCGGTTACGAGGAGGGCGAGCAGTGGGTGGTCGGCCGCATGACAACGGGCTACCCCAGGTTCTTCATCCACAAGGCCATCACGGCCTTTGCCGAGGAACTGGCATCCAAGTTCGGCCAACCAGGCCAGCAGGCCATGCTGTTCTCCACAGGGTCCGCTGCCGCCCGCTGCATACGCTACATGAGGGAACGCGCGCCACTGCCGGCCCTCGAGGGCCTCGACTCGGTCCATCTCGCTCTAGATCCAGCGGGCAAGCCTGGCGACCAGCTGCGCTCCCTCGCCCCATGTATCTCAGCCGTGCTCTGCGCTCCCGCCGCCTTCCCGGTCGCCAAGGAGTACTGGCAGCACTCCGGCGACGGTGTATCCAGCCGGAGGGCCGAGTTTTGCCACGGCCTGTACTCCGCCCGGCTGCTGGTTCCCCGGGATCAGAATGCCGCGGCTTCCATCCAAAAGCCGGCCAAGGGCCCCCGCCGGTACCAGCGCCCCATGTCCATCGATGCCAGCCAACAGCCGTCACCCCCTGCCGACAAGGCCGCCGCGTCCAAGAATGGCAGCGCTCCGCGGCCCCTGGACGAGGAAGGGTCAGACGAAGAGACTGGTCGCTTTCTCGAGGAGCGGTTCGGTAGAAACCTCGACATCTCGCTGCTGCCGCAGGCAAGGTCCGCCATCAAGAGGCGGATAGCCGGTGCCCTGTCGGCTGATCACGACATTGCCAGCCAGCCCTTCCCGGCCATGGAGTCCAACACTAGAGGAATTCGGAACCTGCGCGAGGAGGACGTCTACCTCTACCCCTGCGGCATGAACGCCATTTTCAACACTCACCGCCTCCTGCTGGCCGCGCGCGGGAGCCGCAAGAGCATCGAGTTTGGCTTCCCCTACGTCGACACCCTCAAGATCCTGCAAAAGTTCGGCCCCGGCTGCATCTTCTACGGCCGCGCGTCTGAGTCGGAGCTAGACGAGCTCGAAGGCCGGCTCGCCGCCGGGGAGCAGTTCCTCGCACTCTTCTGTGAGTTTCCGGGAAATCCGCTCCTGACCTGCCCCAACCTAGCGCGCATACGCCAGCTGGCCGACAGGTACGACTTCGCCGTCGTGGTCGACGAGACCATCGGCACCTTTGCAAACATCAGCGTGCTGCAGTACGCCGACGTCGTCGTCAGCAGCCTCACCAAGATCTTCTCGGGCGACTGCAACGTCATGGGCGGGAGCGCCATCCTGAACCCCAACGGCCGCTACTACGCCGCCCTCAAGGCAGCCGCCGCCGCCGAGTACGAAGACACGTACTGGGCCGAGGATGTGCTCTTTCTGGAGAGGAACAGCCGCGACTTCGCCTCGCGCGTCGACCGCATCAACGCAAACGCTGAGGCCATCTGCGACGTGCTCCTGGCGCACACCTCCGTCAAGGCCGTCTACTACCCCAAGTGCAACCCGGACCGCGAGAACTACGAGCGCTGCAAGCTGCCATCGGGCGGCTACGGCGGCCTGCTCTCGGTCGTCTTCCACACTAAGGAGGGCGCCGCTGCGTTTTATGACACGATCGACACGGCCAAGGGGCCCAGCCTGGGGACAAACTTCACGCTCGCGTCGCCCTACGTCTTGCTTGCGCACTACCAGGAGCTGGACTGGGCTGCCAGCCTCGGTGTCGATCCCAGTCTAGTCAGGATCAGCGTCGGGTTGGGAGAGACGCCGGATCAGGTTGCCATTTTTAAGGATGCGCTCAAGGCTGTCGAGTCCCTCTCATCGTCCTGATAGGGCCAGACAGGCCAATTGTGCTTGAGTACCTCGCTATGCCGTGTCAGTTCATGAGCGTCCAAGGATAATATTCCTTTTGGAGAAGAGAAATCAAGTGAATAACTAGGTTATGGGAACCTAATTGGGCATATAAGAATGCACTGCAGCCACCAACCCGGCCTAGCAAGCACACTTCGCAGGGCAGGGAACAAAGGAAGGAAGGAGGAAGACGCCACCTAGAAAAGCTGATGGAACGGAAGACATTGTTGGGTAACCGAAAAGAGGGAGTGTAACACGGGGGTATAATATATGTAGGTTTCAGCCAAGGAAAAGGAAAAGAGCATCATCTCATTACATTACGATGCATGCATTTGGCCTGTAGTTTTCGCCAAACATCTCAATACCGCGCTCCAGGTCGTTGGCCTTTTGCTTCTCCTTGGACTCCTTTTTGAAGTAGAGATCCATGTACCGGGCCAGTTCGTGGTCAAGATTCCCTGCGAGCTGATCAGTATCGTAATTCTGGGGGACAAGCAAGCGGGCAAGACACGGCGGGGTAGGTTTGCCATACTCAAATCAGCCAGCATGACGACGTTCTGCCGGCACATGGGGCACTGCTGCTTGCACTCGCGCTGCATCTTGACAACGCACCGGACGCAAAAGACGTGGCGGCACTTGAGGCGGACTGGCAGGTAGGCGATGCTGAGGCAGATGGGGCACATGTAGTCGTCGACACGGGGCACCGTCGAGACGACCTGGCTCGAGACCTGGGCGCACAGGTCCTTGGCCACGCTCTCGGCCAGGAACCGCCTTGAGACGGTCTGGGGGAAGGAGCCGGAGACGCCAAGGGATGTCCTCTTGTCGAATTCTGCGTTGAGCGCCGGTGTTAGTCTCGTCAGCGCCACATGGGCCCGTCAGGCACGGCTTACTCTTCAAGATCTTTGCGACGGCGACCCTGTTCAGCTCCTGGAACTTGAGGTTCTGCAGCAGCTCCGAGTTGAGGTTCAGGAACCTGGTGTAGGCCTCGCGGCTGGCGGGCAACTTGAACTGCTGGACCAGCTGGCGGTCGTTGACCTCGCGCTGGAACCAGACGAGCTGCTCCAATGCCTTGACACTGGACCTTGCGCCATGGTTGCGCTCGCAGGTGGAGAAGAAGACCTGGGCATCGAGGTAGAGCTCAAAGACGTCGCGCCAGCGCGTCAGGTCCGTCTTGTGGAACTTTGCCGGGCGCGTCAGCTGGCCCATCTGCTCGCCCAGGCTGGCGATCTGCTTCGAAATGGCGGCCTCTTCCTCCTCCTGGAGCGCGTCCAGGAGCCACACGTCGCTCTGGAGCAGGTCAAAGAACTCGCAGTCGAAGGTCAGGGGCACCTCAATGCGTCCCGTCTGCTGGGCGAGCAGATCTGCCGCTGCGCAAGGGGCGGGCTTCTGGTGGAACTCAGGCAGACTCTCGTCGCTGTCGGTGCTATGACCTCCGCTGGCGAGACTTGGGCTTGCGCTCGAGATGGGGCTGAGAGGGGATGTTGGCGTGGACGCAACGCTGTCGCTGCGGGCGGAGGCAGAATCGGGGTGGTGATGATGATGGATGGGAACCTGCCCGCTGGAGAGCTTCTGCAGAAACTCGCGGGATGTTGGGGTCAGGGTCGCATCCACAGCCTCGCCGTCCTCAAGATGGATGAAGACGGTCAGACGAGGCCTCAGGGGGCTTGAGGGGCCGGCTGCAGTGTGAAAGAGTCAGTAAAACAAGTAGGAAGGCATTTGAAGATGTTGGATAGGCCCACCTCCGAGTTCGTAGCTGGCCAGCGGAACCGAGTCGCCGTGCTCCGAGGTGGCATGCGCGGCCAGGAGCTGGCGCAGAGTGTCGGCATCGAGCCCCAGCTCGGCCAGCTCGCGCTGGA
Organism: Falciphora oryzae; assembly: GCA_000733355.1. Taxonomy (NCBI): domain Eukaryota; kingdom Fungi; phylum Ascomycota; class Sordariomycetes; order Magnaporthales; family Magnaporthaceae; genus Falciphora; species Falciphora oryzae. Next base: position 387,381 of record JNVV01000016.1, read on the forward strand.
CCTTCTTCAGGCACTTCTTGAGCTGGCCGTAGGGGACGGCCGAGTCGACCCAGCGCGGCGGGTAGTTCTCCCGCTGGAGCGCCTCCCTAAACTCCCTGGCGAATTTCATGGCTTCGACGGTCGGGGAGAGGCGGCCAAATCATACACAGCAATGGAGTCGTCGTGTATCCGGCGGCGTCGCCCCCGAGCAGTCCAGGAACAGCGCGCGCGAGTGTGCTCGTGGGGCATACCACGTGTCTTGCCTGGCCGAGGAAGACGGGTTGTGTCTGTGGACGCGGAGCGTGTTGGATATATGAAATCCGCCTATTACAGACCAAGGCTGGTGGTGTAGGCGGTAAGTTGTGTAAAAAGCCAAATCGAACGATCCAGGAATCAAGAGGATTTGATGTTCCCAACAACCTAATGCACGAAAACAATTCGCGCCACCAGCCCGGCCGTATCTAAGCTATGCGCCGCCCAAAGAAGCTCACAGGGCGGGCGGGGGAGTGTGACGGCGATCCGGGTGAGTAATAATAGGGAGGGAAGGCAGGTCTGCCCAGCTGGTTGGGCACGTGGCCACCTGCTCAATAGAGTCCAAGGGGCGAACACTGGGCGTGCGGCACGGCGACGAATCGGGGCAAAGTCGTCTTGGAGGATGACCAAACCTGTCTGTTAGATTTTGAGAGGCGTTCCATCGAGGTCGGTTAGGCGTGCACCTTCCTCCGCTCACCGGACCGCGTGGGCTTTTATGCGTTCTAACCTTCGCCTGTGACGAAAGGGGCACCCCGCCTCCGAAAATATACTTCCCCTGGGACGCATGTCCCTGTCGACCGCTGGAAATGGAGGGTTGTTGGTGGAACCCATGGGCGCTGAGCTTCCATGTGCAATCGCGAGAAAGCGGGAAGCGAGGAAAAATCAGTCGCGAAAAAATCGGGGCTCAACTGGATGCGGTCTAGAACGACGGGCTTGCCGCTTGTCTTGAGTCACCGCGGCTGAGCGGGAGCTGTTACATAATGGGATGCATTTGCGAAGAAAGGAAGAAACTGCCGAACCAAGACAATAGAATATTGAAATATGGAGGGCTGCGTGACCAAGACGGCGGGCGGCTAGGCAGGTTGCATATCAGACAAAAAAGATTGGCATAGGATCCAGAAGGATGGACCCAAAAAGCCGGGAACCCGCATGGGGTTTTGTGCACTGGGTTGCTGCATCAGGTGGCATGATCGAGACCAAGACATGATGGAAAGGGACTGGAAAAAGGCAAGGAACAACAAGAAGAAGATGAAAAGGAACAAGATCTTCAGGGTACAACCCCGCAGATCCAGCCAGCCGGAACTTGTCCCTGTTGTGCGTTCCTGCCAAGCCTGATCCAGACGCGCAAAAATTCTACGTGCACGAATGATTTGATATGATTCACGAGAACTTGCGCCCGACCGCCCGGAAATAGGTAGACAGATGTGCATATTACCCAATGATATACTCTTTTTTTTTTTTTTTTTTTTTTTAATCGTCTGTTCCCTCCGTCATTCGCGTTGTAGCCCCATGCATCACTCCCGTCAATCACTAACCTGACATTGACAGTTGGCATTCAGCCCTTTTTTTGCTTGGCGCGGGACACCAGCGACGCCCCTCGAAACCCAACCCCCACTATCGAGAATACCTTAACCACCACCCCTCCAAGGGCCCTGACACTCCCAAGGCCATCCACCCCCTGCTCGACAGCTGCCTCAACGACTATGGGCGCCGAGCAGTCGTCCAGCAGATCCAATGGGGCGGCCGGCAGGAATGCGGCCGCCCCGAGAAAGACGTGCTATTATGAAGTCATGGGCCTCGACCGGTCCGCGACTGACGACGAGTATGGACCCCTGCGCCGTTCCGGCCACCCCCCGGGACCCGCGCATGCATGCCCGCTGACATTGGCCGTCTCCTCCTACCCCCTTCGCCTCTAGAATCCGCAAGGCCTACAAGCGCAAGGCCCTTGAGCTCCACCCGGACCGCAACATCAACGACGTAGAGAACTCGACGCGCAAGTTCGCCGAGGTCCAGACCGCATACGAGGTCCTGTCCGACCCCCAGGAGCGTGCCTGGTACGACTCCCACCGCGATGCCATCCTCAGCGGCGACGACGGCGGTGGCGGCGAAGGCCCCGGCGCCGGGCCCCCGTCCAGCCTGAACATCACCACCGCCGACGAGATCTACGCGCTCATGGGCCGCTTCAGCCCGGGCGTCCGCTTCGATGACAGCCCCAACGGCTTCTTCGCCACCCTCGACGTCTTCTTCGGCAAGCTGGCCGCCGAAGAAACCGCTGCGTGCGAGTGGGACGCCCTGGTCCCCTTGTCCTACCCGCCCTTCGGCTCCGCCGCCGACGACTACGACGCCGTCGCCAGGCCATTCTACAACGCCTGGTCCGCCTTCTCGACCCGCAAGTCCTTCAGCTGGCGCGACAGGTACCGCCTCAGCGACGCCGCGGACCGCCGCGTCCGCCGCCTGATGGAGAAGGAGAACAAAAAGTTCCGTGACGAGGGCATCCGCGACTTCAACGACGCCGTGCGCTCCCTGGCCGCCTTTGTGAAGAAGCGCGACCCCCGCTACGTGCCCAACACCCAGTCCGAGGCCGAGCGCCAAAAGGTGCTGCGCGACTCGGCCGCCGCCCAGGCCGCCCGGTCCCGCGCCGCGAACCAGGAGAGGCTGGCCGAGTACGTCCTGCCCGAGTGGGCTCAGGCCCGCAACGACAACGAGGATGACCAGTCGGGCGAGTTCTCCCAGTCGGAGGAGGAGGAGTCCGAGGTCGAGCACATCGAGTGCGTCGTCTGCACAAAGACCTTCAAGAGCGAGATGCAGTTCCAGGCCCACGAGAGAAGCAAGAAGCACATCAAGGCCGTCCAGCAGATCCGCCACCAGATGAAGAAGGAAAACAAGGATTTTGATCTCGATCTGAATCGGGGGCCCCAGGACAAAAAGCGGCAGTCCGGCGCTGAGCTTTCCACGGGCTCTGTGGAGGCGGCAGACGCTGATGCCCGTGCCGAAAAGACACCCGCCGCGGCAACCGCTTCGCCTCCCGCCAAGGAGCCGCAGGAAGCGCAGCAACTCAGCGACAACTCGTCCGAAGAAGACCCCCTGGACGACGACTATGCTCCTCGAGAAAAGATCCAGAGCCGCATCAGTGGTGCCCCAGGGGATGCTGCCAGCTTCTCGGACCAGGCTAGCAGCCCGCCCACGGCCGTCACACCCTCAGTTGTCACACCAGCAGTCGGTGACTCGGATGCCGAGGACGAGCCGGCGAAAACGAAAAAGGTCGGCAAGGCCAAACAGAAAAAGGCCAAGAAAGCAGCTCGGCAAGCGGCCGCTGCGGAGCATGCCCCGGTTGTAAGCTCCAATTTGACTTCCCCCCTGAGCGCTCGTTGGTTGTGATCTGCTGTACCCTCCAATTGTAGCCGCCTGCTGACTGTCATTTTCTGACACAATTTCTAGCATGCATGCACTATATGCAAAGACTCATTTACTTCAAGAAATGCTCTGTTCGCTCACTTGAGCGAAGAGCACCCGGCACCGAAAGGTTCCAAGGGTGCAAAGAAGTCAAAGAGATGATAGTATCCCAAGGGTGCTAGGGGGCTATCTAGTCTTGGCCCCTACCCCTATTGTTGCCACATCTGATGGTGGCGTACGCTCGCCCTGTAAATGCACACCGGGAAATCCGAAATACCACCAGGCAGGGTTTGCAGCTACCCACGCCCAAAGCGCCCGACGCCAGCCAACAAGAATACCAAGGAGAGCAAGCAAGCCAACAATCAGACACACACAATTATCCATCCAAAATGGTGTCACCATCATCGTCACTCAGAGTCTCGACCTCATCGATGGCCGATGCCCACTCCGAGGCCGACCCCTTGGACGGATCGTGGTCCGACACGGTAAGGATCGACTTGCCCTGCACATACCTGACGGAGCTCTTCCAGATGTCCCAGTCATCCTCATCCGTTATCAAAAACCCTATGAGCATGCTGGGGTCCATCTCGCGAATGTGCAAACGACGGAGTCGGCGCGTGTGGCACGAATCAACATCGGAAGGAGTATAGAGCTGCGGGTTGTCGAAGAAGGGGAGCGCGGGTCGGGTGTGGTGCGGATCCAGGTAGAATAGGTTAGACCCCTGGTCCTCGTCCGATCTCTGCGCCCCCACGAAGTAGTGGGACGAGGATGGCCGACCACTTCCCAGCCACAGTCAGCCACGGCGCCCTTACAATAGCGAGGCGCAATCGTCGACAAGGGAAAAGAGGACGTGCCCAACGGTGAAGAATGGAGCTCAGGAACAAACAAAACCGAAAAAAAAGGAGCGGTAGAAAACTCACCCGGCTATACCAACCGACTGTGGCATCTGCAGTGTAGCCGTCAGGGACTCCCAGTACACTTGGTTAATCTTGTCGATACCCAGGCGGGTGCTGACAAGGATCAAGGTGGGATGGAATGTCTTGCCATCCGGCCGGGCCACTTCCATAAAGCTGTCCTCGTACACGTCGGGAAGATCACCTGTCGAGTAGACGCGGAGCGACTTCTCGTTGGCATTGGCCAAAGCCCTGATAAGCCCCAGGGGCATCAGCAAGGGAGCTCACGTGGGTGTCCAGGGGCGGTCTGTCCCAAAGGGGAATCCCACGGTCAAACTTACTCGATACATCGGGCCGTTGCTGACGGACCAAACCACTCTCCGGGGTACTTTCCACACTTGGCTGCGCCGTGGTCGACGAATTTGTGGATTGAATACGGTGCCCTAGGGTCGTCGGCGAACAAGGACAAGAGCTTCCGCTCCTCATCCGGTTTCTCGCCTCGGCGCCAACCTGTGAACTCACATGCATAGTCAGCAACCATCAAACTCGACGGCCCAGGGAAGAGACTCGGCTTACCGCGACCAAGACGCTGTGAGAGTAGCGTGTTCGCCAGTAGACTTTGGCCGGTCCGGATCATACACCCCCACCCACTGTCGGTTGTAAATGCAGCCTGCTGGTCCGTCATTGTTTTGAGACGCATGGCAAAGGACATGCGTGATATGGCGGCAGGATCCGTAGACCTGGGGATGGGCGGGAAGCCGGAGCGGTATGAAACCCAGATCCGGGACTCGAAGTCATCGAGAAAGGCCGGGGGCCAGCCGCCGTCGTCGGGGATGTCGTCGTACGCCAGCGACGAGTCGAAGCTGCTAGAAATGGAGTCTGGGGGAGTGGCGGGTGCGGCGGCAGTCTGGGGAGGTCTCGGAGGGGCTTCCGGAGGGTCGGTGGCGGGGGGTGTGCTCGCGGTCTGGGCGGCGACGGGGTTGTCGTTCACGGCGGCACCCTTGGCCTGGCTGGAGGCGCCGGGAGGCCTGTTGCCGGGCTCAAGCGTGTATTCGCACCCTAGACACCACACGGGGCGGTTGGATGCCGGGTCGTTGGTGGGTTCGGGGTCCCAGATCATCCGGACTATGCGGCGGCCATAACGACCGAGGTCCACCGCGCCGGCGACAGCGCTGTCCATGGCCGAGAGTACCCGTGTAGCTATTGAGGTCGCTTCGTGGCGTCTCGACAGTCCCGTAGGTCCCAGGTCGCGAGAGGGGCGTGAAGGGATGGCGGCGCACTACCGATAAGAAGACGGGGGGTTTTAGTGACCCTGCTGGTCGGGTTATTCGAGCGGCGTGTTGTTGCGTGCGTGAATCTGAGTGCGAAAGCGACGGGGAAATCGACGATGACTGGAGGTTGGTGGATGATGCAGACAACCGGTGGCTGCTGAAGGGAGCGCGACGCGCAGGTGATTGCTGTTATTGGCGCTGTTGCCTCGAAGCTACAGGGAGGAGGCTCTCGCCAATGGCGCGGAATCCGACTTATGATGGGCCGCCCAAGCAAGTTCGACCGTCACAGGCGCCGGGCCGCAATAGAAATAGAGCGGACGTAGGTCGAGAGAGGTGCACAGCAACAGTATGGAACAGGAGCAGCGCCAGCCGAGGTCGCCGTGCGGAGGCCGGTGGTCGAGTCTACTCAGCGCCGTTATCGATGTTTTGGTTGGGCCTGGGGGTTGGGGATTGACTTGAGGGGAATCCTGAATGGCAGGCGGACGTGGCCAGCACACGGGCGTGACGGGCTGCCTGGCTTGTGACGCCACCGCCCACCCTCGAATGCACGGCGCAGCGCTGATCTATCCAGGTGGGGGCCCCGCCTGACAGGGCTCACCCCTGACGACTGAGCTCCAGCTCGCGCGGCGCACACACGAAGCAAGCACGGTCTGACTTGGCCGGTCCCTTTTTCCGTCCCTCGGAAAGCGCAAGTGGAGGGGGCGAGGGGTCAGAAAATAGTGGTTTTTTCCTTGTTGGCCAGCTCCAAGCAACGACGGGATGTGTGTTGTATGTATTTTATTCGGGAGCACTGCGACTTCAATCTCGGAAGATTGGCAAGGCCTCAGAATTGTTCCGTTTGCGCACCGCGACGCTCCATGCTGAGCTCCATGACTGTGTTTGCCCAATCAGGCAGGCCGGCCTGCATTGTTTCACTCGAGACCCATTTTATTTCTTTGCCTCAGCTGTAGCCTTTTTTGCCCGTCCTCGCTATAGCACTCCACAGCCTGACTCCCAGACTTCTGCAACCCGCAGACAGTCGCTGGCTGCTCAGTAAACTCCCGCAAACCACCCAAGACGCAGTAGGCTGCGGCAGACGAGGCATGCGCAAGAAGAGAGGAGGCCGAGGAGGCTGGAATGGCCCCTCGAGGGGAGCTCATGGAGGCCGTGGCGGCGGCGGAACTCCTGGCTCCCGGCGCGCCCCTCCTAACCCATCCGCCCAGGCCATGGACTCCTTTCTCGCAGCCGCCAATGCCTTTTCCATGCAGGACGAGGCCAGGAACACCACCCGAGACCATCTGAAATGGGACAAGGACGAGCGCCTTCGCGACAGACCAATCAAATTCGTCAGCGCCGGCCTGATAGAGCCGCTGAAGGAGATGCAGTTCGAGCCTCCTGCTGTTGCCTCGAACAAGCCGAGTGCTCCAGAAGCTCCGACTGTCCCGCTTAACCTGACGACCCCTGAGCCTCTACGAACACAGGAGAATCAGAGCTCCGCCCCGACCATGGGGAGCGGTCTGTTCTTTGTCGACACATCTGGAGACAAGTCGCTTCGCTCCAATGACGTCCCCAAGCCCGAGCCGGAGCTCCCAAGCCACGACAGCGAGCACGAGACAGACTCGAGCGAGGAGGTTATCCTGTTCAAGGGAAGGGCAGCCGCTCCCCGCCGCCCGTCGCCCACCACCATCACCGTCCACGAGATGCAACGCGAGATCGAGATCGTCGCTAGGACGCAAGCACAGAGGATCCAGGCGAAACCCGCGGCGGATGAGCAGCCCGTCCCCAAGTCCTCCCCCTTGCCGCCGGGCGTCCCCTCGTCGAGAAACGAAAAGAAGAGGACTGCCGATCGCAGCGGCCCCTCCTTCGATGCCATACTCCAGGATAGCGACCACGAGGATGAGGCTCTGACAGATTACATGGAGAACATGGAGGGTTTAGAAGATCTGATCGCACAGCACAAAGATTTTGCTGCGAGAGATATCGGAGGCAGCGATGGTGACATGGTTGTCGAGGCGGAGGGCGACAGTGGTAATGAATCCGCCACGGGCGCCGACGACGATGCTGATTCCGAAGATGCTATGGCTGGCGATGGCGATCCCGCCGACGACGCGTCCGAAGACAATGATTCCCCTCCTCCTGATATGGACGACGAGGAATTGGCCAGGCTGCTTGCGAAGCAGGAGTATCTCGGAATCCACGGCGACGATCTGGTCTTGTTTGACGATGCGGCTGCATGGTCTGTTCGCAGTCCACGCTCTCGCCGCAAGGGCCCACAGGCACCTCGTAAAGAGGACAAGCCCATTACAGATAACGCCGCGGCCGTCGCTGGTGCGCTCGATGACCTTGATCTGACCACGGACTGGGACCGCACCAACCCACTGCGCAAGAAGCCCAAGGGCAAACACGGAACAGTCAACTTCGACGTTGCCGACGAGGAGCTCAAGGCCATAATGGAGGCGTCCTTTGAGAAAGATAGACTGAAGAAGAAAGAGAGGAAACGGGAGAGAGAGGAGCTCCGCGCCAAGGGTATGCTGGGGAAGCACCCGAACCCAGATGGTCCTAGGGTCAGGTTTGTCGACGGCATCAACATGGACGAACTGCAACAGGAATTTGCGACATTCCTTATCACCGGCGACCAGATGTAGGTTTTCCTCAGGATTTTCCCTTGTTCTTCATAACTGTGGCTCACACCGAGAAAACAACCCGACCAGCCTCACGCTGCCTCCGATGGATGCATCGGCTCGTAAAATCGTTCACGAGATTGCCATCAAGTTGCATATCAAGTCCAAGTCAACCGGGAAAGGCGACCAGCGACGCCCGGTGCTGCATCGCACCAAGGCAACAGCGATGTACAATGAAGACGCCATAGAGGCAGCATTCGCTCGCGTCCACCGTCGGTTCTTCCCCCGGCCCGACAAGCAGCGGAGGTCAGGACCGGGAGGCGGCGGTAGCAGTGGTGGTGGCCGGTCAGCAGGAGGTTATGGTGCGGTTCGATACCGTGATGGCGAAGTCGTCGGCGGCTCAGCACCCGAGCTTAGCGAGACAAACAAGGGCCGCGCCATGCTCGAGAAGATGGGCTGGTCCAAGGGCATGGGCCTCGGGGCTCTCGACAACAAAGGCATTTTGGAGCCGGTGGCTCATGTGGTGAAGGTGTCCAAGGCTGGGCTGGGATAACCCTCTGGGGGTTGGACGGCGAGCAGTCTATCAATCCGCTGGAGTACCTATTATCTGGGCATAACGAAGCCGTCGCTCAATCGTGTACTGCGTAGTCCTTGCTTGGACAATATCATTGGCTACTGCGCCCCCTCGGTGTTCGATTTTCCGACGTGATGCCTGGTCAGTGAGCGTGGTGAGGTCTTTCGTAATGGTACTGCCAGATTACAAGTAGAATCTACATGGCGGGCATCACTTGTAAGACACGGGTCGGTGTTGTTCATGTGTGTAGGATTTACTGGTCTTTAAATCCCTACGCCTCAAGGTATTGTACAGCCGCGAGCCCAATGGCCGAAGAGTGCCCCCAAATGAAAAAGCAAGCCAAACCATAACGCATTAGGAGGCAGTCGAGTGAGGGCGAACCCGCTTGCCAGCCCATCATGACACCCGTTCCGAAAAGCAGACCCATGCCCTAAACAAGAAAACGCGAAAGAGAGAAAAAAAAACAGAAAAACATCCTTATTTAGTCGACGAAGAGTACTTGGTGACGGCCTTGGTACCCTCGGAAACGGCGTGCTTGGCCAGCTCGCCCGGCAGGATGAGGCGGACCGAGGTCTGGATCTCTCGGGACGAAATGGTGGACTTCTTGTTGTAGGCAGCAAGCTTCGAGGCCTCGGTGGCGACGCGCTCGAAGATG
>JNVV01000016.1:414815-426929 GCA_000733355.1 Falciphora oryzae
TGCCGTTTTTTCAAATTCTTTTAATATCGTATTTTGCCTTTGCTTTTTTCGATTTTGTGAGTTATTTAAAAACGATATAATCGAATTATTATTTACTTTTTTTGCCCGTGTTTTTTCACTGGCTTTATTATAAGCGATATTAGGGTGTTTCATTTTATAATGCCGAGCGTAATTCGAACTTAAAAATCCGTGGATTTTATCGATATTTTTAAAATTGCACGTTGTGCATTTTATTAGTATTTGCCGGTGCTTATTTAAATCTATTGGTAATAAAGTTCTTTCAAATAAATTATTATGGAAAATATATGATTTTGTATTTTCATTTGTAGGTAATTTATAATTTATATCATTATATCGCGATTTTTTAAAGCTTATAGTATTATTATTACTATTATTATCGCTATTTTCGCTATTATTTCCGCTATTATTAGAATTATTATCGGAATTATTATCGGAAATATTAATATATTCGGAATTATTATCCGACGTAAAACTATTAGTTATATCGGTTATTTGCGAATTCGAAACGGTATTTTCCATTTTTAACCGTAATAAAGGTTAATATAAAGGGTAGGCGTAAAATAAAGGTGTAAATTTAATAATAAGGTAAAATGTAGGTGTTTTTTGCTTTGCTGTTAATAACGGAATGAAAAATCGGGTTATAAGGTGGGAAATTTAACGTTTATTTATACTTAAATTTTAAATTCTAGAAATTTCTACGTATTACAAATAAAAAATCTCATTTATAAACGATTGCGTAATTTAAAATTGTATTATTAATACAAATTTACCAAATAAATTGGATTTATAATATTAAATACTACGCAAATTTAAAAAGAATCGCATGGAAATCGCTAGAAATTTCTAGAAAATTTAGATTATTAATACGTAATTTGTATTACTAATTACTAATTACTAATTATAATTAATAATATACGTAAATACTTTTATTAGTAATATATTTATATATTAGTAAGCAATAGAAAGTGCTGGAATATTTTTGAATTTTTGCATTATTAATCCAAATTTTACGTAAAGTAATTACAAATATATGCTTTTATTAATAATATAAAGGAAATTCGAATTATTAATACACTTTATATTAATAAGCGATAGAAATTACTAGAATTTTTACTGTTGCTATAAATTTAACCATCCCTTCCGCTTTACCGTTCGGTATCGTTTTTTCTTTTACCCAAACAAATTAAATAACATTATTACCCTATACTTATTACCAACTTTTATTATTAAATCACTTTAACGATATTATCGCTATTACCTTTAAAATGCCTTTGAAAATTACTATCGATATCGAAAATTCCAACGATATTAAACGGCTTTTATCGATTTTAAAACAACCCCGAATAAGCCGATATAATAACAATATTTCCGCCGTTACCAAAGCTAAAATTTGCACATATTGCAAATTAAAAGGCCATTCCTATAAGCAATGCTGGTTTTTACAACCAAATAAAGCGCCAAACGGCTGGGAAATTATAAAACAACTAAATAACGATATATATACCAAAAAACGCGACTATTTCCTTTCCGTTTTAAATAATAAATCGGAAAATACTAAAAATTATAATAACAATTATAATATCGGTAATATAAATAATGCCGATATAAAAAAAAACGAAAACAACGAAAAAAATTTCGAAATTACAAAGGATAATATGGATTATTAAAGGAAAAGCAATTATTTAACGCATAAGGGGTTTTAAATAAATAAATAGCTTTTTTTATTTATTATTGCGTATATTGATTTTTTTTATTAAAACTTTTAAGTTATACCAGGAATTAAATTTAAGCTTTGCAAATTTAAATAATTTATTTCATTTTAATTATAAGCTATATGCATTAATTTTACGCCATTTAAATTATAGTTATAAGTATTTATTTATTTATTTATTTATTAGTTTATGATCTTATTTTTTTAGCAATTTTTATTATATTCTTTTACTTTTTGCATATTTATATTTACTTTTAACCGTATAAATTTATAAAAATTTAAAAAAAAATTATTACTATAAATAAAACTAGTCAATTTTAGTCATTATTTTAGTCACTAGTCAAGTCCTAGTCAAGTCCTAGTCACTAGGGTGACTAGAAAAAATTGACTTAAGTCACAGTGGTGACTTGACTAGTTGACTAAAATGCCAACCCTGGTATTACTATAAAACCTGTATATAGCGCTTTTTATTTTGCTTTTTTCCGCTCCGTTTCCGGTTTTACTAACGTAGTAATTCCAATTACCAAAGGCTTTACCTATATGGGCTACGCTTAGTTTCGTAATGCTTGCGTTTAAATTAATCGCTCCCTTTTAATATCCGTTTGCGATTTCGTCGCTAACGTTTTGTTCCCGTCGCGGTATTTCCTATTAATTCCAAAAACCAAATTGCCGCTATTTTTCATATTTATTATCGCTATATGCAATTTTTGCTTAAAATTAATGCGAACCGCGATATTACGTTTGCGGATATTTATATTATTCCTAAAACATATACCGCTTTTGTTCCAAACCGCTATTTATTTTATCCTACCATTTTTTTTTATTCCAAGTTCGCTATACCGGTTTAAAATATGCGATTGCCGGGTATTACCGTATTTCGAAGGATATTTTTAAATGGTCCGGTATTTTTTCCGGCGCCGGGTTTAACCGCTTATTCCTTATTAGTTTTAAAAATGCTTTCGCTATTATAGCTGCTTTTAGTGGTTTAGGTTTAATCCGCTCCTTTTTCGGTAATATAATGCCCCTGGGCTAAATTATATTAAGTTAGCCCGAAAAGATCGTTATTAAATGTAATACGGAAAATCGCATTCGGATAGAAAAGTTAGCTTTTAAACGGGCTAAAATACGGGTAGGTATTTATTTTTTCGCTTTTATTATCCGCTTTTAATCCGCTAATTTTACGGTATTTTTTAAAAAAATTTTCGGTAAAACGTTACCGAGGACGTTTTTAACAAAATATTATCGGAATACCGGGAAAACGTTTTTAATAAAATAAAACGGGATATAAACGATAATAGTTTTTATCGTTATCCTTTTATTAGCCCCTTTTAGTAGTTTTTTCGGTTTTCCTTTTATAACGGTTTGGTTACGTAGCGTCGGTATTTGCGTGGTTTTTTTCTTTTTCACTTTTTACGTATAGTGCTCTCGTTTGCTTTTTTATAATTTTTTTTAATTCGGTTCGTTTTCGGTTTGGTAACGTTGCTTTTCCTTTTTTTCCTTATACGTTCCTTTTTTGCTTTTTTAGCCGCCTTAAAATTTAATAGTTTTTTTTATACGAAATATTATACGTGCTATTTTTTTAAATAATGTGCTTTTTATTTTTTATAGCTCGAAATACGCTTTCCGGCTATTTGTTTGCGTTAGCCCGGTACCTTTCCGCTATTTATTTTATTAGGCGCATTAAGTTAATACGTATTACGTTATTTTTTTTTATCCGCTGCCGTATTCGTATAATGGCGTTACCGCGTTGGGTACGTTTTTGCTAAATAGGAACGAATTTAGCTTTAATTTTTCCGTTTTAATTTAAATTGCTACCGAATTATATACTTTTAGCATTTTTTCGTAATATTCGATTTTTTTTTCCGTGAATAGGGGTTTATCCGTTAAGTACGCGGTTTTGTACCGGTTTGCTTTTTTCGCTATTGCCGTTATATTAGCCATTTTTATTTTTTATTTTATTATTATATTAGGGTTTTAACGCTTTACGTATTTATATTTGGATTTCCAATCCTTTCCGTAAAGGACGGGTATTCGTTTCGGTTTTAACGCTATTTTGGGCCGGTTTTATCGTATTATTTACTTTTTTTTTCGTTTATCCGCTTTAAAGGCAGGGCTTTTTTTTTCGTTTTTTATAACCAAATTTTTAAAAACGATCCGTTACTTTCGCTATTATTTCGTTAATGCGCTGCGTTATTCCGGTTTTTTTTTACCTATTTTCCGTATTTATAACCTTTTTGTTTAAATATAAATCCAAAGGCGGCACGTAGGTTTTTATTTCGAAATATGCCAAAAAGGTTGCTTTATAAGCTTTAGCTACCACTTTAAAATATGCTTTTTATTTTTTCGCTATTTTTTTTAGCTGCGTTCCGGGGCCGGCTTCGGGGTTCCGTTAGTAGGTAGTAGGCTGCCGCTTTATAAGCTAATGCATTGCGGCATACGACCGCGTACAGTTGCCTCGCGCGTGCGAAGCTGCTTTTTTACGTTGCCGCCGCGAGTTTTGTTACCGCAAGCTGCTGTTTTTTTTGTTTGCTTTTTGCTTATTTGGTATGGGCGTTAAAATTTAGTTTGTGGTTTAGCCAAATTTTTAAAAATTTCGCCAATAGCGTTATTTGCATTTGTATATTTTCGGTACGGACCCGGGTTTGGTTTAAAGTTTTAATAAAATGGAGTAGTTTAATTTTGGCCGCGTTAAACGTTATTCCTATTTTTTTTGCTTATATTTAGCACGTATCCTAAGCCCGTTTTAGTAGCCGGGCCGTTTCCGTTATAGTTCCCCCTATTGCTAAAGGGTTAGTGTTATTAGCGAAACCAACCACCGTTATCCCCGGTATTTCTTTTAATTTATCTTAAAGCGACGCGATGTATAAAATAAATAGTATAGGTGAAAATGGTAAGCTTTATAGTACTTTTACTATTATTTATATAGGCGTAAACGTATCCTTATCGAACCGGAACCGGGCCGTCCTACCTATTAACCAGCTTTTAAACCACTTAATTGTTTTTTAGTAAAAATCCTTATTTTCGTAGGGTATCGAAAAGTTTAATATAGTTAACGTTATCGAATGCTCCTAATAGGTCGAGCTATAGTAGCGAAGCTGTAGCGCCGTAGTTCCACGCCGTTATTACGGTGTTTATCATTTATTTAATAGCGAATTCGGTGTTGCGTTTCCTTTTGTTGCCTATTTGCCCTTCCGGTAGCAGTCCTCTTTTTTCCGCCTCGGTTGCGATCCGTATTCCCATTATCGCTTCCATAACTTTGGATATGGACGAAAGGAGTGCGATCGGTCGCCACCCTCCTGGTGTTTTTTTGTTTTCCGTGTTTTTCCCTAGCTTAGGGAGCACTACCGTTAGTGCGTTTCGGAAACGCTTTGGGAAGTATTCGAGTTCGAAGCTGGCGTTAGCTATTTTGAAAAATATATTAAAACCGGTTAAAAAAATTATATTAAAAAAATTAGCTTTTAAATAAACAAAAACTACTATTACCTTTTTTATTTTTTTTAAACGCGTATACCCCCCGGTATCGGAAAATTACCGAACTTTAATAAAAGGCGCAAATAAAATTCGGATACAAATAACGATTTCCTAATCCGGTCCCCCGGTCGTTAAAAACCCGGCAAACCCCGCAAAAACTCGCAGCTATTTAAAAGCCGGACCGCTATACGACCGATATTTATAATAAATTACGCTTTTAAAATAAACTCCCGGATAATTTAACTTTTAATTACGGCAAACGAACAAATTTAAACAAAAGCAGCCGGAAAATAAAAACGAATACCGGCCCCGTTAAAGCCGTTATTTTTATCCGAACCGTTAGCGGTTAAAAATAATATAATCCCGTTTAACGTATAAAAACGGTTATTAAAATCCTTATAATAATAACAATTTTTTATTAGAATATAGGAAAAAAAAACGGAAAAGGAAATATACCGTTTTTTAGCAAAAAGGAATACGATATAATAGCTATATAAAAACCGGAATTAAACCGGTACGAAAACCCGAAAAAACCGGCCGGATGCAATTACAAGCTAATATATTACCAAATAAGTATAAAATGAAACGCAATATTATACGTTTATTAACGATTAAACCCGGTAATATAAAAAAGCCGAAACGGATATAATTAAGTAGCAATTATATTATAAACTTTAATAAAAAATAACGTGGTTCACCACCGAGTGGGCCAAACCACCGAGTGGGCCACCCACACCCAACCTCTAGTTAATTAACGCGCATACCAACCCAACAACGCCAGGAATCCATTCAAATTATTCGGAACTGTATATATCGGACGTTTCTACTTCCTCCTAACAAATGCGCGCATTGTGTCCGGTTTTGCCGCACGTGCTATATCGCCGACGAATTGTCGTTGCCCTCCTTTCCTAACCCCTATAGTCGCGCATTTTTTACTATAGCTGTC
Source organism: Falciphora oryzae (assembly GCA_000733355.1). Taxonomy (NCBI): domain Eukaryota; kingdom Fungi; phylum Ascomycota; class Sordariomycetes; order Magnaporthales; family Magnaporthaceae; genus Falciphora; species Falciphora oryzae. The sequence goes on from JNVV01000016.1 coordinate 420,965, forward strand.
CATTTAGCCTTTGCTGGTTTAGAATATTTCGTACCTCGTCGATAGTAAGTGACCTTCCAAATCGGACACGTGTTTTTTTTAGCCCTCCGGCATTTGCTTAGTGCTTCGTTCGCCTTTCGAAACGTAAACACTTCGGCTCGGAAAAGGGCCATTTCGTGCATTATCGCTTTCGTTCCTTTTGCAATTTAATCCACAGCCGCTAACACGGGTATCGGAAAGCTGCTTTAGTAATTGGTAATTCGAGTTTTAATATGTTCGGATTGCGCAATTGCTTCCTTAGCTATCCGCGGCGTTTTGGAAGTCCAAAGTTCGGGGTCGTTTAGGGGCGTTTTCGGGGGAGTTAAAGTTTGTAGCCTTATATCTAGCTTTTTTAGAACCGAATTCGGATTAAAAGGAGTAAAGCCAGCCCTTTAAAAGCCTTTTTAAATGTTTTCCTTGGTTATGGAGTTTAAAAATGCCGCTTTAAACGCCGAAAGGAACTCGACCTTAGTTACGTAGTTAACGTGCGATTTTATTAAGTCCTCGATTTATTAACCGTATGTTTTTTTTATTGGGCTAAAGCACCTAACGTTAAGCGGTTGAAAAAAGTAAAACGAATGCGAAGGCATGCAAAGCGTAACGATGTTATATTTTTGGCAATAAAGCTCGAAATCCGTCAAATGGTGGCTTTCGTGGCCGTTTAGCATTAATAAACGATGTAACCCCGTAAAACGAACTACAATGTGTTTATCGAAATGCCGAATCCATTCCAGGCCAAATTCGTTCGTAATCCATTTATTAAAACTCGTTGTAATAACCTAATCGCGCGGGAGGTTGGTTTCCGAATACCAATTGGTTAGGTGGTATTGCCTTTTAACGATAATAAAAGGGGGGATCGCTTAACCGTAATAATTAACCCTTTAAATGACTGTAGCCTATTCCCGGTTGCCAGGTTAGACCAGTTTTGCTTTGTTACGGCCTTCCGATATTGTAATAACCATAACGGCCGCGATTATACCTATAAAAAAGCCGGTTTCGTCGAAATTGTAAATGTCGTTATCCTAAATGCTATATTTATCGATAATGTTCCGCATAAGGTCGAACTACGCAAAAACAAGTTTGGGATTTTCGCATTTGGCCTTTTGGTAGTTGTATTTTCGAATCCAACGCGTGCCGAGCTTTGCGCGGCGTTTGACGAACTTCGCGACCTAGTTGGTCCCGACGGTGCCCGCGTCGCGTTCGGCGAGCAATCGGTTGGCTATATTTTTAATACCAAAAGCCCGGGGAGGGAATGCGCGAGAATCCAGTTTAAGTATGTACTTGACAAGCGCCTCCTTTTCGGATTCCGTTAATTTCCGGACGTTAGGTTTGCAGTCGCGTCGAGCAGGTTGGCCGCGCTTTCGACGCGTTAAAGTCGATTTCGCGACCGAATAGATTTTCGCAGCCTCCCGTACGCTAAGTTTCGGGCTGGATTGCAAAGCCCGAAGGGCAAAGACTACCCGACTTTCGTCGTTTCCTGTTAACATTGTTGTTGGTAGAGGAATTGGTCGCGAAAGAAGAAGTGTCGCGTGGTCGCGCGTTTTGGCCCACTCGGTGGTTTGGCCCACTCGGTGGTGAACCACGTTATCGATATTTATTTAATATATTCGCTAATCCCCCAGGTATTAGGAAAATAGCATACCTTTTTAACTGAAATCGAAATAACGTGGTTCACAAGCGAGTGGCGCACACAAGCGAGTGGCGCACTTCAAAATCCCATACTAAACGCGGTTTTCGACATCCTTGCTAAATCGCCCAATTTGTATCCAAATTCGATGAAATTTCAAAATTAAGGGTTTAACTATATAGGCGATTATATGTAATTATCTTCAATTTTATAACCCTAACCCGGGTGAGATATTAAAAATGCAGGAGTTAAATTAGCGCATTTCTTTATATCTCGCCCAGGTTAGGGTTACAAATTTGAAAATAATTACATAAAATCGGCTACATGGTTAAAACGTTAATTACAAAATTGCATTAAATTTGGACCAGAATTGGTGGAGTTAAAGCGAGTTAAAAAACAGCGTTTAGTATGGGATTTTAAAGTGCGCCACTCGCTTGTGTGCGCCACTCGCTTGTGTGCGCCACTCGCTTGTGAACCACGTTATATATATATTCATACGTCCGTTATGTCTATAAAAGACCTCGGTGCCTCTACTATGTAATATTTACATATAAAAACTTTTAAATTCGTTTTTAGGTGCGTATAGCCCCCGCTCCGGAGCTTGGGAGTAAAAACCATATCTGCTTTTCGTATACGGTTTTATTATATTAAACAATGGTACCGTTTGCTTATTTTTATGCAACTGCTTGTAAAGGTTCCGTCGTAAAAGCGTTTTTATAATTAATGGAATAAAAGGAAAATACGTATAGAAATGAGGGTATATTGCGCCGGGGTAGCGCTTTAATACCGGGTTTCGCTTTCGTAACGAAACGGCTATATTAGTACTCGTATTATAGCGTTTTAATATAGCCTTTTCGCGTAAATTGGCCCGGCTTTACTCCGGGTCCTAACCGCGGGCGGGCTTTCCGGGTCCGGCGTTTTATTTCGTAATTTTAAGTGATTTAGCTTTTAATAGGTACCCGTTTCCGAAGCCGTTGCTTTGCGTGCGGTTCGGGTCCGCTTTTATAGTTTGTATTTAATTTTTTTATTAGTTGCTTCCGTTTTTTAAATCGCGTTATTTAGGTAACTTTTTTTTGTTGCTACGTTATTATGCGTTATGGTTTTAGGTGGTAATTTCCTTTTATTTCTTTCCGGATCCGGATTTTTACCGGCTTTTTTTTCCTAATTATAAAGGGCTTTTTTTCCTTTTTTTTTCGCTTTTTTTTTACTATTATTTCCGGTCCTGCCTTTTTGCCCGCGTTTCCTTTTTTCCTATTTGCATTTAAATTCCTACTCGTTCGCGTTTCGTTTTTTTTTTCGTTTTTTATTTTTTTATAATATAGCTTTTAAAAATAAAGCTCTTAAATTTTCCCGCGGTAGTAGTAGTAGCGGTCGCGGTAGCAATTTTAATAGCGAAATTACAGGCGGTAGCCGCGCCGTTCCCGCCGCTATAGCTAATAGCAATGGTAGTAATAGTAGTAGCAATAGCAGTCGTTTTTTTAATCGCTTTCCGCTTACGGACGAAAACGACGGCAACGGTTTAAGCGACGGCGGTTTAAGCGACGGCGTTTAGGACTTTTGTATTAAAGCTGTAAATACGGCTTTACCCCGTTTTTTTTCCGGTTTTGTAACTAATTTCCTTTTTTTTTTCCCAATTTTACCGCTTATATAATTAATCGAAATATTTGCTAGCGGTTAAAATCCTTAATAATTACGTTTTTTACGACGATATAATATATTTGCCGCCCCGTTGTTTTTTTTATTCCGTTTCGCTAACTTCCCAATCCCTTATGCAAAATATATATTAGTTATTTTTAGCGTTTCGCTAACGGCATTAACGGTGCCGGTATTATGCGCTAATGCTATTATAAAACCTGTATATAGCGTTTTTTATTTTGCTTTTTTCCGTTCCATTTCCGGTTTTGCTAACTTAATAATTTTAACTACTAAAAGCTTTATTTATATGGGTTGCGTTTAGTTGCGTAATGTTTGCGTTTAAATTAATCGCTTACTTTTGGTATCCGTTCGCGATTTCGTCGCTAACGTTTCGTTTCCGTCGCGGTAGTTTCCTATTAGTTTTAAAAACTAAATTACCGCTATTTTTCGTATTTACTATCGTTATATGCAGTTTTTGTTTAAAACTAATGCGGATTGCGATATTGCGTTTGCGGATATTTATATTGTTATTAAAATATATACTGCTTTTATTTCGGGTCGTTATTTGTTTTGTTTTAACATTTTTTTTATTCCAAATTCGTTATACCGGTTTAAAATATGCGATCGTTAGGTATTGCCGTATTTCGAAAAACATTTTTAAACGGTCCGGTATTTTTTTCAGGCGCCGGGTTTAGCCGTTTGTTTTTTGTTAGTTTTAGGAATGCTTTCGCTATTATAGCTGCTTTTAATAGTTCGGGTTTAATCCGTTCCCTTTCCGGTAATATAATATTTTTAGGTTAAATTATATTAGGTTAGGCCGAAAGGATCGTTGCTAAATGGAATACGGAAAATCGCATTCGGATAAAAAAGCTGGTTTTTAAACGGGCTAAAATACGGGTAAGTATTTGTTTTTTCTCTTTTATTATCCGTTTTTAATCCGCTAACTTTACGGTATTTTTTAAAAAAATTTTCGGCAAAACGTTTTTAATAAAATAAAACGGGATATAAACGATAATAGTTTCCGTCGTTATTTTTTTATTAATTTCCTTTAGTAATTTTTTTAGTTTTTTTTTTCGCTTTTTAGGTATAGTGCTTTCGTTTGCTTTTTTATAGTTTTTTTTTAATTCGGTTCGTTTTCGGTTTGGTAACGTTGCTTTTCCTTTTTTTCCTTATACGTTCCTTTTTTGCTTTTTTAGCCGCTTTAAAATTTAATAGTTTTTTTATACGAAATATTATACGTGCTATTTTTTTAAATGGTATGCCTTTTATTTTTTATAATTTAAAATACGTTTTCCGGCTATTTGCTTACGTTAACCCGGTGCTTTCCCGCTATTTGTTTTATTAAACGCATTAAATTAATACGTATTACGTTATTTCCTTTTATCTATTACCGCATTCGTATAATAGCGTTACCGTATCAAATACGCTTTTATTAAATAAATACGAATTTAGCTTTAGTTTTTCCGTTTTAATTTGGATTATTACCGAATTATATATTTTTAGCATTTTTTCGTAATATTTAACTATTTTTTCCCTAAATAGGGGGTTATCCGTTAAGCATGCGGTTTTATACCAGTTCGTTTTTTTCGCTATTACCGTCGTATTAGCTATTTTTAATTTTTATTTTATTATTACGTTAAAGTTTTAACGTTTTACGTATTTATATTTAAATTTCCAAACCTTTCCGTAAAGGACGGGTATTTATGTCGGTTTTAACGCTATTTTGGGCTGGTTTTATCGTATTATTTACTTTTTTTTCGTTTTTTATAACCGAATTTTTAAAAACGGTCCGTTATTTTCGCTATTATTTCGTTAATGCGTTGCGTTATCCCGGTTTTTTTTTATTTGTTTTCCGTATTTATAACTTTTTCGTTTAAATATAAATTTAAAAGCGGCATATAGGTTTTTATTTCGAGGTGTGCTAGCGAAATTGCTTTATAAGCTTTAACTATTATTTTAAAATATGCTTTTTGTTTTTTCGCCATTTTTTTGGCTGCGTTTTAGGGCTAACTTCGGGGTTCCGTTAGTAAATAATAGGTTACCGATTTATAAATTAATATATTGCGGTATATAACCGCGTATAATTGCTTTGCGCGTGCGAAATTGCTTTTTTACGTTGCCGCCGCAAATTTTATTACCGCAAACTGCTGTTTTTTTTATTTGCCTTTTATTTATTTAGTATAGGCGTTAAAATTTAGCTTATAATTTAGCTAAATTTTTAAAAATTTCGCCGATAGCGTTAGTTGTACCTATATATTTGCGGTACGGACCCGGGTCCGGTTTAAGGTTTTCATAAAATAAAATAGTTTAATTTTAGCCGCGTTAAACGTTATTTTTATCTTTTTTGCTTATATTTGGCACGTATTTTAAACCCGTTTTAGTAACCGGGCCGTTTCCGCCGTAGTTCCTTTTATTACTAAGCGGTTAATATCGTTAGCGAAACCAATTACCGTTATCCTTAATATTTTTTCCAATTTGTTGTAAAACGAAGCGATATATAGGATAAATAATATAAATAAAAGTGGTAAATTTTATAGTATTTTTATTGTTATTTGTATAGGCGTAAACGTGTTTTTATCGAATTAAAACCGGGCCGTTTTATTTATTAACTAGCTTTTAATTTATTTAATTTTTTTTGGTAGGAATTTTTATTTTCTTAAGGTTTTAAAAAATTTAATATAGTTA
>JNVV01000016.1:434189-457747 GCA_000733355.1 Falciphora oryzae
TTATCGCGTTCGGGTTAACGCGTTTCCGTTCGGTATTAAGGCCGGTAAATCCGTAGCGAAAGCAAAAGCGTAGGACTTTTTGGTATTAGTTAGTGCATTTTTAACCTTTGTAAATATTTTTGCTTTTAATTCCTATAATATCGCTTTGGTTACCGGTCCGTTTTTAGTAACGTCGCGTTTGCGAGCCGTTTTCGCGTCGACTTTTAATTTCGTTAATTCCGATATTAGTTGCAGGATGTTTAGCAACTTTTTACTAATTACAAAAGGTTTTAATTTATTAATAATTTCGTTTTTTTTCCTTTTAACGGCCGCGCGCCGGTTTTTTATCGTTATCGGTATTCCCCCGCGCGTCCGGAGACGCGTTAGGGGGATCTACCGTTAAGGCGTATCGATTGGCCGCGAGCCCGGAATTGATTTCCATCGATTTTAGGCCCGCGCCGTCGGCGCGCACCCGATGCGGTATCGATCCTGGGTTAAGTCGGGTGCGAGGAGTTCGATTCCGGTGTTAAAATTGAATTATTTCGAAGGGCTGTCCGGCTGCGCGATTTTAAGCTCGCAACGGGCTTTTTTTTTTTAAAAGAAATTTATTTATTTTACCGTAACCGTTTATATTTATTTATTTGTAATTATTAAAAACTTTAGTAACGGGAAGCTATTTTTAACCCCCATTTTTTATTATAATTTATTAATATTAAACGTTTACCGCTAATAACGGTTTAATAAATATCCAGCCTTTTAATAATATCGATCCCGGTGGTTTTTTTACCGGTCGTTTTCCCGTTAACGTCGGTATTATTTTTTTTTTTTCGTTAAACCCGTTGCGAGCTTGAAATCGCGCAGCCGGACAGCCCTTCGAGATAATTTAATTTTAATACCGGAATCGAACTCCTCGTACGCGATTTAACCCAGTATCGATGCCGCATCGGGTGCGCGCCGACGGCGCGGGCCTAAAATCGATGGAAATCAATTCCGGGCTCGCGGTTAGTCGATACACTTCAACGGTAAATCCCTTTAACGCGTTTCCGGACGCGCGGGAAAATGCCGACACCGATAAAAAAACAGGCGCGCGGCCGTTAAAAGGAAAAAAAAAACGAAATTATTAACAAATTAAAACTTTTTGTAATTAGTGGAAAGTTGTTAGAAATTTTGTAACTAATATCGGAATTAACGAAATTAAAAGTTAACGCGGAAACGGTTTATAAACGCGACGTTAATAAAAACAGACCGGTAATTAAAGCGATATTATAGGAATTAAAAGCAAAAATATTTACAAAAATTAAAAATGCATTAATTAATAGCAAAAAGTTTTACGCTTTTGTTTTCGCTACGGATTTACCGGCTTTAGTACTAAACGGAAACGCGCTAACCCGAACGGGATAATAATACCCGAATACGACGTATACTTTCCCGCGATTTATACCGTTAAAAGTTAAACGCGAAATAATTGTGGCCGTAAAAAAAGCGCTAAAAGCAATTAAAAACCAATTGTAAATCGATATTTAATAAATATTAAATAACTAATTCGGTACGGCGGTACGGGTAACGAAGCGGTTTTAAAACGGAATCGTAATAGTATATTTTTACGCAAACGCAAACGAATATAAAAAAAGGACAATTAGGTAAAAAAAAGTGTTTGGAAATTAATAACGATCCGGGAACGGATATATAACGTAATAATTAAAGGAATAAAATAAATAATACTACCGAAAAATTTAAATTAATTGATTCGTAATTTAAACGCCGAAAACCGAAACGCGGAAGTTAAATTGGTATAACGTGGTTCACCAGTGAGTGGGACAAACCAGCGAGTGGGACACTTCGAAATCCCATATTAAACGCGATTTTCGACACCCTTGCTAACTTGGCCAATTTAAACCCAAACTTAACTAAATTTAAAAATGTTATATTTAACTAAATAGGAAATTTAATTTAATTTTCTTGGATTTTTAGTATTACCCTTTTAGGTTAATTTTCATATTTTACACAGTGTAATATACAGTGTTGCGAACTAACCTTAAAAGGGTAATAATAAAAATCCAAGAAAATTAAATTAAATTTCCTATTTAGTTAAATATAACATTTTTAAATTTAGTTAAGTTTGGGTTTAAATTGGCCAAGTTAGCAAGGGTGTCGAAAATCGCGTTTAATATGGGATTTCGAAGTGTCCCACTCGCTGGTTTGTCCCACTCACTGGTGAACCACGTTATATATAGTTAGCCCGTACTTTTTACGGATACGCTATGGTATTAGTACAAATCGGGTTCGTAGTCGCCGCGAACTAAATTTGCAAGTAAAAGTTAGTAATATAAGCGGAATTATTTAAATGCGAGCCGTTTATACCAAACGCTAAAGCTATTTAATGTTATAATTGTTACGAATAGGGGTATTAACAAAAGTTTTGTAAAAAACCGGGCCGCTACCCGTATTGCGGAAAACCGCAATATTAAAAAAAAAATTAATACGACGTTTACCTTTAACGTGGTTCACAAGTAAGTGGCGCACACAAGCAAGTGGCGCACCTCAAAATCCCATACTAAACGCCGTTTTCGATACCCTTGCTAACTCGGCTAATTTAAACCCAAACTTAACCAAATTTAAAAAGGTTATATTTAACTAAATAAGAAATTTAATTTAATTTTCTTAGATTTTTATTATTACCTTTTTAAGGTTAGTTGCATATTATACACAGTATATTACACAGTGTTGCAAACTAACCCCAAAAGAGTAATAATAAAAATCCAAGAAAATTAAATTGAATTTCTTATTTAGTTAAATATGACCTTTGCAAATTTGGTTAAGTTTGAGTTTAAATTGGCCGAGTTAGCAAGGGTATCGAAAACGGCGTTTAGTATGAGATTTTGAAGTGCGCCACTTGCTTGTGTGCGCCACTTACTTGTGAACCACGTTAATATAATAAAGTTATATTTAAATACGCACATTGCGGCGAACCGTACCCGGCGTTTAACCGGGGTTACGAAATAACGTAACGGGCGATCGGAAAAGCGAAAAAAGTATATTAAACCCGGTTAAAAAAAGTTTATATTGGAAGGATTAACTTTTAAATAAATAAAACCTACTATTACTTTTTTTTATTTTCCAAACGCGTATACCCCCCGGTACCGGAAAATTACCGAACTTTAGCAAAAGGCGCAAATAAAATTCGGATATAAATAACGACTTTTTAATCCGGTCCCCCGGTTACTAAGGACCTGGTAAACCCCGTAAGGATTCGCAGCTATTTAAGGGCTAAACCGCTATATAACCGCTATTTATAATAAATTACGCTTTTAAAGCGAATTCCAGGTTAATTTAACCCTTAATTACGGTAAACGAACAAATTTAAACGAAAGCAATTGGAAAATAAAAACGAATACCGGCCACGTTAAAGCCGCTATTTTTATCCGAGCCGTTACCGATTAAAAATAATATAATCCCGTTTAACGTATAAAAACGCTTATTAAAATCCCTATAGTAATAACAATTTTATATTGGAATATGGGGAAAAAAATGGAAAAAGAAATATATTGCTTTTTAATAAAAAGGAATACGATATAATAGTTATATAAAAACCGGAGTTGAACCGGTACGGAAACCCGAAAAAACCGGCCGGATGCAATTACGAATTAATATATTACCAAATAAACATAAAATCGAACGCAATATTATACGTTTATTAACGATTAAACCCGGTAACGTAAAAAAGCCGGAACGGATACGATTAGGTAGCGATTATATTATAAATTTTAATAAAAAATATTAACATTTGTTTAATATATTCGCTAAATTTCCGGGTATTAGGAAAATAGCATAGTTTTTTAATTGAAATCGAAATAATGCCCAGGGTTCGGAAAAAAGTCAGTCAGTCAAGTCATTACCTTGACTGTGACTGACTTAAAAAGTCAGGGCCCTTTAACTTTTGGTGACTGACTTGTGACTGACTTTAATGACTTAAAAAGTCACCAAAAAGTCATTTGTTAATAAATAAATAAATAAATAAATAAATAAATAAATAAATAAATAAATAAATAAATAAATAAATAAATAAATAAATAAATAAATAAATAAATAACAGCAGGACCGTATACAAAAAGCAGATATAGTTTTTACTCCCAGGCTCCGGACCGGGGGCGACACGCACCCGAGGACGAGTTCAAGGGTTTTTACATGTAAATACTACATAGTAGAGGCACCGAGGTCTTTTATAGATATAACAAACGTATGAATATATATATAAATAATAAATAAACAAACTTAATTGTATTTTTATCAGCATTTTTAACAGCATTTTTATTAGCATTTTTATTAGCCTTTTTAATAAAAAAAACCCTTTTTTATATGCATATTTTATACCGAATTTATGCAAATTTATGCAAATTTATGCATTAAATGACTTTTTGGTGACTTTTTAAGTCAGTCACAAGTCATTTACAAAAAGTCAAAGTCAAGTCACCATGGTGACTTTGACTTATGACTTTTGACTTTTTTCCGAACCCCGGAAATAATAAAAAAAAGTTGGGCAAACGAAAAAATACTATCGATTACGCGTAAATATTTAATATTTTAGCTATCAAATACGAAAATAAAAACGACGAAATAAAAGGGTTGGATTATTACTTTTAAATAATTTCGATTGATTGCGGAACGGAGCCGTTTCGCAAAAGGAAAACGGAAAAATAGGTATAAAAAAAGGTTAATGCCGATTTTAAAAACGATAAAAAAAAGGCGTTATAGCTAATTAAATAATATATTAAAATCGAAAATATAAAAACCTTAAACGATATAAATAATTAAATGCATATATTAATAAACCAATTAATTTAAATCGCTAACGAATTAATACCGAAACAAAAAATAATAAATTTTAAACTAATACCGTATTAAAATTCAACGTTTACGAAATTAGATAAAGAAATAAAACGGTACTAACGCGTATATATACGGTTAAAAATATAAAAAAGTTACGAAAAATTAAAAGCAGCCGATAAAATTTTTATTAGGGAAAAAAAAGGCTTTTAACGCATATTAAAAGGAGTTTATTAAAAAGGCGTTAAAAAAATAGGATTTAAAATTTGTTTTTTGGAGTATTAAACGATAGGCGAAATTACGGAATTATAAAAAACGGGACCTAATTAAGTTATTGGATTTAAACCGGTTTAAAAAAGGAAATTAAAAGCTAGCGAATTTTTACGTTAATAAAGCTATAATTTTAATAGCTAAATTTTATTTTAAGCCGGAAACGGATTTAATAAACGTTACGGATATTACGTTTAAAAATTATACTTTTATTAATTTATTTTTAATTAATTACCGAATAAACTTTAAAGGAAACGAAATATTAGCGGTTTTAAAAAAAACCCGGAATTAAAAAGCCCCGAAAGCGGATAATTTACTAAACGGATTATTAAAAACGTATAAAAAATTATACTAAAAAGTTATATTTAAAATAGCTAACGCCAATTTCGAATTCGAATATTTTTTAAAGCGTTTCCGAAACGTATTAACGGTAGTGCTTTTTAAGTTAAAGAAAAATACGGAAAATAAAAAAATAATAAAAAGGTAGCGATTAATCGCATTTTTTTCGTTTATATTTAAACTTATAAAAGCGATCGTAGGAATACGGATTGCAATTAAAGCGGAAAAAAAGGACTATTACCGGAAAGGTAAATAGGCAATAAAAAAAACGTAATACCGAATTCGCTATTAAATAAATAATAAATACCGTAATAACGGCGTGGAATTACGGCGTTATAATTTTGTTACTATAATTCGATTTATTAAAAGCATTTAATAACCTTAATTATATTAAATTTTTTAATACTTTACGAAAATAAAAATTTCCGTTAAAAATAGTTAAATGAATTAAAAATTAGCTAATAGGTAAAACGGTTCGGTTTCGGGTTAATAAAAATACGTTTACGTTTATATAAATATTAATAGGAATATTACAAAATTTACTACTTTTATTTATATTATTTATTTTATATATCGCATTGTTTTACGATAAATTAAAAAAAATATTAGGAATAACGGTAGTTGGTTTCGTTAACGATATTAACTTTTTAGCAATAAAGGGAATTACGGCGGAAACGGCCCGGTTATTAAAACGGGGTTGGGATACGTGCTAAATATAGGCAAAAAAGATAAAAATAACGTTTAACGCGGCTAAAATTAAGGTATTTCATTTTATTAAATCCTTAAACCGGACCCGGGTCCGTACCGGAAATATATAAATGCAATTAACGTTATTAGCGAAATTTTTAAAAATTTGGTTAAATTATAAATTAAATTTTAACGTTTATATTAAATAAATAAAAAGCAAATAAAAAAGATAATAGTTTACGGTAATAAAATTCGTAACGGTAACGTAAAAGAATAGCTTCGCACGCGCGAAATAATTGTACGCGGTCGTATACCGTAATATATTAGTTTATAAAGCGGTAATTTACTATTTATTAACGAAATTTTAAAATCGGCCCCGGAACGCAGTTAAAAAAATGGCGAAAAAATAAAAAATATATTTTAAAATGGTAATTGGAGTTTATAAAGCAATTTCGTTAGCATATTTTAAAATACAAACCTACGTGCCGTTTTTGGATTTATATTTAAACGAAAAGATTATAAATACGGAAATAAATAGGAAAAAACCGGAATAACGTAACGCATTAACGAAATAATAGCGAAAGTACCGGACCGTTTTTAAAAATTCGGGTATAAAAAACGAAAAAAAAGCCCTATTTTTAAAACGGATAAACGAAAAAAAAATAGGCAATACGATAAAACCGGCCCGAAATAATGTTAAAACCGAAATAAATACCCGTTTTTTACAGAAAGGATTAAAAATTTAAATATAAATACGTAAAGCGTTAAAATTTTAACGTAATAATAAAATAAAAATTAAAAATTAAAAATATAACGGTAATAGCGAAAAAAACGAACCGGTATAAAACCGCGTACTTAACGGATAACCTTTTATTTACGGAAAAAATGGTTAAATATTACGAAAGGATATTAAAAGCATATAATTTGGTAATAATTTAAATTAAAACGGAACGATTAGGGTTAAATTCGTTTTTATTTAATAAAAACGTATCCGATACGGCGACGTTATTATACGAATATAATAACGGATAAAAGGAAATAGCGTAATACGTATTAATTTAATGCGTTTAATGGAATAAATAGCGGGAAAGTACCGGGTTAACGTAAATAAATAATTAAAAAGCGTATTTCAAATGGTAAAAAATAAAAGGCATACAGTTTAAAAAAATAATACGTATAATATTTCGTATAAAAAAATTATTAAATTTTAAAGCGGTTAAAAAAATAAAAAAAAAACGTATAAAAAAAAGGAAAAATAACGCTATTAAACCAAAAACGAACCGAATTAAAAAAAATTATAAAAAAGCAAACGAAAGCATTATACCCGAAAAGCGAAAAAAAAAATTACGTAAATACCAACGTTACGTAACCGAGCCGTTATAAAAAAAAACCAAAGAAATTATTTAAAAAGGGTAGTAAAAAAACGATAATGGAAGCTATTATCGTTTATATCCCGCTTTATTTTATTAGAAACGTTTTCCGGGTATTTTAATAGTATTTTATCGAAAACGTTTTCGGTAACGTTTTACCGAAAGGAAATTTAAAAAATACCGTAAAATTAGCGGATTAAAAGCGGATAATAAAAGCGAAAAAACAAATACCTACCCGTATTTTAGCCCGTTTAAAAGCTAATTTTTATATTCGAATGCGATTTTTTATATTTTATTTAGTAACGATCCTTTCGGCCTAACCCGATATAATTTAACCTGGGGGTATTATATTACCGGAAAAAGAACGGATTAAACCCGAATTACTAAAAGTAGTTATAATAACGAAAGTATTTTTAAAATTGGCAAAAAACGAACGGCTAAACCCGGCGGCAAAAGGAATACCGAACCGTTTAAAAATGGTTTTCGAAATACGGTAATATTTAGCGATTGCATATTTTAAACCGGTATAGCGAGTTTGGAAAAAAAAATATTAGGATAAAATAAATAACGGTTTGGAATAAAAGCGGTATATATTTTAGTAGCAATATGGATATTCGCAAACGCAATATCGCGGTTTGTATTAATTTTAAATAGGGATTGCATATAGCGATAATAGGTACAAAAAATAGCGGTAATTTGGTTTTTGGAATTAGTAAAAAGCTACCGCAACGGGAATGAAACGTTAGCGACGAAATCGCAAACGGATATTAAAAGGAAGCGATTAATTTAAACGTAAATATTACGCAATTAAATGCAATTTATATAGGTAACGTGGTTCACCAGTGAGTGGGACAAACCAGCGAGTGGGACAGTTGGAAATCTCATACTAAACGCCGTTTTCGACATCCTTGCTAAATCGCCCAATTTGTATCCGAATTCGATGAAATTTTAAAATTAAGGTTTTAACTATATAGCCGATTTTATGTAATTATCTACAAATTTGTAACCTTAACCCGGGTGAGATATTAAAAATGCAGGAGTTAAATTAACGCATTTTTTTATATCTCGCCCGGGTTAGGGTTACAAATTTGTAGATAATTACATAAAATCGGCTATATAGTTAAAACCTTAATTTTAAAATTTCATCGAATTCGGATACAAATTGGGCGATTTAGCAAGGATGTCGAAAACGGCGTTTAGTATGGGATTTCCAACTGTCCCACTCGCTGGTTTGTCCCACTCACTGGTGAACCACGTTAAAGCTTTTGGTAATTGAAATTACTATATTAGTAAAACCGGAGACGGAGCGGAAAAAAGCAGGATAAAAAGAGTTATATATAAGTTTTATAATAATATTAGCGTATAATACCGGCACCGTTAATGCCGTTAGCGAAACGTTAAAAATAATTAACGTATATTTTGTACGAAGGATTGGGAAATTAGCGAAGCGGAATATAAAAAACAACGGGGCGGTAAATATATATTATATCGTTGTAAAAAAACGCAATTATCGGGGATTTTAACCGCCGGTAAATATTCCAATTAATTATACAAACGGTAAGGTTAGGAAAAAAAAAGGAAATTAGTTATAAAACCGGGAAAAAAACGGAGCAAAGCCGTATTTATAACTTTAATATAAAAGTTTTAAACGCCGTTACCTAAACCGCTGTCGCTTAAACCGTTACCGTCGTTTTCGTCCGTAAACGGAAAGCGATTGCGAAAACGATTACTACCGCTATTATTACTATTACTATTGCTATTAGTTATGTAACAAGGGGTTAAAAACGGCTTGGAAAAGGATCTCTATATTGCAGATAATCTTTCTATAGGCTCAAAGGATGCTTGAGGAAAAAGGAATCTCTCATGGAAGACATAGGAGATGGCAGGGTTTATATAAACCACCCTGTGATCCGTGCGAAGTATCGAGTCCATGATTCACACTGCCCTTCCGGCCTTCGGCATTTGGGCCTCGGGGCCGTTGGGCACCTATACCGGTTCCCGGACCTTCTGTGGGGCCGATTAGGTGAGTTCGCAGGTTCTTCCGTGTGACAAGTTATAATAGCGGGAACGGCGCGGCTATCGCCCGTAATTCCGTTACCGGGATTGCTACCGCGACCGCTACTACTACTACGGCGGGGAAATTTAAAAGCTTTATTTTTAAAAGCTATGTTATAAAAAAATAGGAAACGGAAAGGAAACGAAGCGCAAACAAGCAAAAATTTAAATGCAAGCAGGGAAAAAAAACGCGGGCAAAAAGGTATGACCGGAAATAGTAGTAAAAAAAAAGCGAAAAGGAAAAAAAAAAAAGGAAAAAAAGCCTTTTATAATTAGGAAAAACAAGGCCGGTAGAAACCCGGATCCGGAAAAAAAATAAAAGGAAGTTACCGTTAAAAATTATAACGTATAATAACGTAATAACAAAAAAAAAGTTATTTAAATAACGCGATTTAAAAAAAGGGAAACAATTAATAAAAAAATTAAATGCAAGCTATAAAAGCAGATTCGAACCGTACGCGAAATAACGGCCCCGGAAGCGGGCATTTATTAAAAGCTAAATCATTTAAAATTACGAAGCAAAACGCCGGACCCGAAAAGCCCGCCCGCGGCTAAAACCCGGAGTAAAGCCGGGCTAATTTATATAAAAAAGCTATATTAAAACGCTATAATATGAGTACTAATACAAACGTTTCGTTACGAAAACGAAACCTAATACTAAAGCGCTGCCCCGGTTGGGACCCGGAGCGGAACCAGGCCAATTTACGCGGAAAAGCTATATTAAAACGCTATAACATAAGTACTACTATAGCCGTTTCATTACGAAAGCGAAACCCGGCACTAAAGCGCTGCCCCGGCGCAATATACCCTTATTCTTTTACGTACTTTCCTTTTGTTTTATTAATTATAAGGGCGTTTTTACGACGGAAATTTTACGAGCAGTCGCATGAAAATAAGCAAACGGTACCACTGTTTAATATAGCAGGACCGTATACGAAAAGCAAATATAGTTTTTATTTTTAGGCTCCGGAGCGGGGGCGATACGCACCCGAAAACGAATTTAAGGGTTTTTATATATAAATATTACATAATAAAGGCACCGAGGTCTTTTACAAATATAACGGACGTATGAATATATATATATTTTTTTTCGTTTATTTTTTTATTTATTTTATTAAAACTCGCTTTCGTTTTAATACCGGCTATAATGCGGTTTTAAAATAGCGGGATATTTGTTATTTAGCTAACTTTAAACCTTTTGGTTTCCAAACCGAATTTTTTCGGTTTATTTTTATACGTTTTTTTAGTTTTTTTTTTTAATTATTTATTACGCGGTACCGTAATTCCGGCGGAACGCCGGGTACGGTTTATTGCAATTTACGCATTTCGGCCTTTCCGCCGTTTATTTAAAATACGCCGCGTATTCCGTTTCGCTTTTTTAATGCTTCGGCCCGGCGTAATAAAAACACCGGTTCGGTTTATAACAAAACTTTTATTTATATTTTATTAATAACAATTAAATTATTGAATTATTTTTAATTTTAAAACGTATAATTTGCAATTATAAATTTCCGCCCGGTATATATTTTTTTGAAATATAATATAAATCCGTTACTAACGCGTTCCCGATTTTAACTAACGCGATCGCGTATTTTATAATATTTTTCGGGGGTTAAACGTAAACTAACTGTATATTTGCGTTTTTATTTTCGGCGTTTAAAATTACCGTTAATTTTTTCGGGTTCGTAAAAAAAATTCCTATTTTAAAATTTTAAATTACTACGTTTATAATTCGTTTCCGTAATTAAACTTAATCCCTAAATACGGTTTTAATTTACGCCGTCCTTTTTTTCTATTTTTCCGCGCTACTTGTAAATGTAACTATTACGTTACCGTTTGGTAAAATACGTATACCTTTCGGTCCGTTTTTAACGTAAATCCGGACCGTTTATAGTATTTTTTCGTATAATTTCCTTTTTAACGAAAAAAGCATTTTTTTTTACGGTAATTATAACTTTTTACTTTAATTTAACCGGGATAAATCGGGGTAAAAAGGGGAAAATGTTTTATCGGAAAAGGTTTGGTTTAAATACGTTCCGTCCCCAGGGCGTTAGCCCGTAAAACGTTACGGCGGCGTAAAATATTTTACTATTATCGGCGAAAGCGTTTTTTATTTCGGTAAAAATGTTAATTTTAAACGTTTTAAAGGGTTTTATCGTAATCGGTCCGTTTTTGGCTACGTCGCGTTAGCGCGCCGTTACCGTTTCGGTTTTAGTATTAATTAACTTTTTAATTAGCTGCAAAACTTCCGGTAGTTCGTTACAAATTACAAAAGGCTTTAGCTTATTTTTAATTTCTTATAGGTTAGCTTTTTAACGATTGCGATACGGTTTCGGGTCGGGGGAGGTCCTACTTCCTAACGCGCTTTAAAGCGCGTCGGGCAGGTCGTTCGCGAATGCGTATCGGCTAGCCGCGAAGCCAAAATCGACTTCTATCGATTTTAACCCCGCGCCGCCGGCGCGCGCCATTTGCGGCATCGGTTTGGGGGGAGTCGGATGCGTGGATTCCGATTTTGAAGTCAAATTTAGATTATTTCGAAAGGCTGACCGGATGCGCGTTTGCAAAGGTCCAATTAGCGTTTTTTTTTTATAAAAAGAAAAGCCGCTTTTTATTCCCTATTTTAGTTTTAACCGGGGTTTGTAAATTCGTCCTTTTTTTTTTTTTTTTAAATAAAACGCAATTTACGTAACGACGTTATTTTTTTTTCGGAATCCGTAAATTTAATGGCGAAAATTTATTTTCCTTTATTATTATATTCGATTTTAACAGGTCCTTTATTAAAAATCGTCCGGATTTGGCGCGTTGCGGCTATCCTTTTTTTTTTAAAAGTACCAGCCCGTTGCGTTTTTATTAAATTAATACGTCGTATACGAGTTTTTGCAGTAATAAATTTAGTTAAATGCCACCCCGGGGCATAGGATATTTATTATTTAAACGCTTTTTTGTTATGTAATTGCCGTTTATCGTTTATTGCGTTACCTATAGTTCTGTTTTATATAGCCCTTTTAACTACATTTAAAGCATTTTTTATTTTTAAAATCCTGCTTTTTTTATTATTTTGCTTTTATTAGTAAATAGCTCCCGCGCTAAAGTTTATAAGTCCAAAATGTATGCTATAAGCCGTATTTGGCTGCTATTTGTTTTTTTATAGTTATTTTTGTTATTTACTATTTTAATTAGCTAACTTTTTTTTAAATCGTCGTTTATACAATTTATCGCTAATACGGACGGCTATTTAGATATAATCCGGAAAATCCTCTGGTTAATCCGTTTTAAAAGGTTCGTTTTTTATATCCTTACGGAAACCTCTATAAAAATGCGCTATTTTAATTTGGTCGGTTTAATTAAATTTAGTTATAAAGCGCTAAAACTTTAAAATGTATATAAAAGCCGGCTTTTTTATTAAAAGCTAAAAAAAATTTCCGCAACCAATCGCTCGTTAACTTAGCCGAAAACTTTGCAGATTTTTTTTCGAACCTTTCGAAATTAGCAAATACAATTTATATTTATTTTTTACATTTTACGCTTTTAAAATAGTTTATTTACGTAGTTTAAAACCAGTTTTTTTTAACCTTTCCTTTAAAACGTATAGCGGCGTAAATTACCTTTTTTTTCGGTGCCGAAATAGGTTTCGTAAAACGAAAAATAAACTTAGTATTCGATAAAAAAAAACTTAAAATTTGCCCGTTTTTCCGTTGTAAATTTCCGGAAACGGGAATTTGTATGCTTTTATCGCGATATCCGATTTGCTTTAGATTGCAGCTAATTAAGCTTTGGTTTCGGTAAAATCCTTTATAAACGTTTGGAAAAGTTCGAAAAAAGTGGTATTATCGTACATTTTCTTTTCGCATTCGACGGTAAAAAGCTGCTCCGCTTTTTTAAATCCGGATACCGATATTTTATCGTATTATTTACTTTCGGTAAATGCTAAATAAAATTAATTAAAATGTTACAATTAAATTTTACTTTTAAAGTAAACCATTTAAAAAAAAGCCAAATAATACATTTAATAGGGGTTGCTTTAAAAAAAAACTAGGAATTAGTATATATAGATTTATTTCCCCTTTTCGACTTTTATAAGTTATAGGGAGTATCTGCTAAGCTAAGTAATATTAGGATAAAAACCGTGCCTCCGGTATTATAACCGTTTAATAAGGTTGGGTAAAAAGGTCTCGTCGAGCTACTAGCGAATCCTCTTCGTGTGCTTACTAGGAATTAGTAACAAAAGTTTTAATTGCTTATTTAAAGGGATATTTTAGATCTAACTTAAAATAATTAATGCCGAAACCGTAGTTAAAATTAACGTGGTTCACCACCGAGTGCCACAAACCACCGAGTGCCACACTTACAGCCGACCTCTAGTTAATCGACGCGTATGCCAACCCAATAACGCTAGCAATCCATTCAAACTATTTAGAACTATATACATTAGATATTTCTACTTCCTTTTAACAAATGCGCGCATTGTGTCCGGTTTTGCCGCAAATGCTATATCGCCAACGAGTTATCGTCGCCCTCTTTTCCTAACCCTTATAATCGCGCATTTTTTGCTATAACTGCCTATTTAGCTCCTGCTGGTTCAGAACATTTCGTACCTCGTCGATGGTAAGTGACCCTTTAAATCGGACACGTGTTTTTTTGGCCCTCCGGCGTTTGTTTAGTATTTCGTTCGCTTTTCGTAATTTGGAGCACTTTTTTTCTAAAAGGTTAACCCGATGCATAATTGCTTTAGCCCTTTTCGCAAACTAGTTTATAACCGCTAATATAAATGTCGGAAAGCTGCTTTTATAATTAGAAATTCGAATTTTAATGTATTTAAATTACGAAATTGCTTTATTAGCTATTTTAAGCGTTTTAAAGGTCCAAAATTCGGGGTCGTTTAAAGGCGTTTTTAAAGGAGTTGGAATTCGTAACCTCATATCTAGTTTTTCCAAAACCGAATCCAAATTGAAAAAAGCAAAGCTAGCTTTTCGAAAGCCTTTTTAAATATTTCCTTCGGTTATAAAGTTAAAAAATGCCGCTTTAAACGCCGAAAGGAACTTAATTTTAGTTACGTAGTTAACGTATAATTTTATTAAATTTTCGATTTATTAACTATACGCCCGCTTTATTAAGCCGAAATACCTAACGTTAAGCGGCTAAAAGAAATAAAACGAATACGGAAGTATATAAAACGTAATAATGTTATATTTTTAGCAATAAAGCTCGAAATCCGTCAAGTGGTAGCTTTTGTGGCCGTTTAGTACTAACAAACGATAGGACCCCGTAAAACGAACTGTAATGTGTTTATCGAAATGCTGGATCCATTTTAAGCCGAGTTCGTTCGTAACCCACCCGTTAGCGTCCGTTACAATAATTTAATTGCGTAAAAGGTCGGTTTCCAAATACCAATTGGCTAAATGGTACTGCTTTTTAACGATAATAAAAGGAAAAACCGCCTAACTGTAACAATTAACCCTTTAAATGATTATAGCCCATTCCCGGTTGCTAAATTAAACCAGCTTTATTTTACTACGGCCTTCCCACGTTATAATAACCATAACGGCGGCGATTATACCCATAAAGAAGCTGGTTTCGTCGAAATTGTAAATATCGTTATCCTGGATGCTATATTTAGCTATAATATTCCGTATAAAGTCGAATTACGCAAAAACGAGCTTGGGATTTTCGCATTTGGCCCTTTGGTAGTCGTATTTTCGAATCCAGCGCGTGCCGAGCTCCGGGCGGCGTTTAACGAACTTCGCGACCTAATTGGTCCCAACGGTGGCCGCGTTACGTTCGGCGAGTAGTCGGTTGGCCATATCTTTAATATTAGAAGGCCGGGGAGGGAATGCTCGCGAATCCAGCTTAAGTATGTATTTGACAAGCGCCTCCTTTTTAAATTTTGTCAATTTGCGACAGTTGGTTTTGCTGTCGCGTCGAGCAGGTTGACCGCGCTTCCGCCGGGCGAGAGTGGAAAAGTCGACTTTATAGATTTTGGCGGCGCTCCGGATGCTTAACTGTGGGTTCGATATAATCGCTTAAAGGGCTAAAACAATTTTGCGTTCGTCGTTTTTGTTTGCTATTGTTTGTTATGGAAATATTCGCGGATGAAGTTGGATTGACGCGTGGACGCGTCAAATGTGGCATTCGGTGGTGAACCACGTTACCTATTGCTGCTAGGAAGTCCTCCTTTTATATATACAGGCGTAGCCGCTTTATTTTTTAATGCTATCAGTATTAAACCTAATATTTTATAATCGCTATAATTTGATATATTATTTAGCGATAACTATAATATGCTTAACCCCGGCCGATTTGGCTTATCGCCGTTTTTTATTACGTAACCTCCCGTTGTTTAGGTGTGGTGTTAAAAGCACTCCTTCCCTAAGGCCTAACCCAGGCCTCCTATCCCCATATCCTGTATGTGTGGTCGTAACATGTAAGCTTTGTTTGCTATTTCTGTGCATAACCTTATAACAGTACAGGGTAGATAATATAAGGAGGGTAATGCAGGGTAGGTTGGGTTTATGCACCCAATCTTAGCTAAATACATTAGTTCTTTTAACAAAACCTAAAACTTAAAAAATAAATCCAATGGGTTTTACGGGTTTTGAGTTGTTTTGGTTTTTTGCCGACCTTAGATTCGGTTGGGTCGAAGATTAAGCTCCGAACTCGGAGCACGAGAAGAGCGCGATCTGTCTAGTATAACACACACCTAGTCTCAAAGGCTCAGCCCAGATGGGAGCGGCCCCGCATGTATATTTTTCCCCACTTTTAGCTACATTAAATTCCAGCCAATCAAACCACTACCCCCAATTCCGCTCCATCTGGTCTGAGGAAGGAGGGTGCCAATTGGCCGCACTCCACCTGTTGGGCCGCACGTGACGTTTTCGATATAACGCATTTACCGGTATATATCCTAACTCTGTTGATAAGCCGTGCATTAAAACATAAAAATATACATAAAATAGCCCGAAATTCGGGCATTATACGAATATAATTCTTATATAGGTGCGCGTATTATATAGGCCGTAAAAATCGAATATAAATATATATAAATTATATAAAATATTAAATAATTAATTGAATAAAAATCGGAAAAATGCAAAATAATTTGCGTTATATAAACTAAATCCGGGTCTTTCCCGTAAAGGTTTTTATACTGGTATCGCATTTCCCTGTGCTAATATTCAATATTAAAATATTATATAACGTGGTTCACCAGCGAGTCGGTCAAACCACCGAGTCGATCACTTCGAAATCACGTGTTAAACGCGATTTTCGACACCCTTGCTAACTCGGCCAATTTAAGCCCAAATTTAACCAAATTTAAAAAGATTATATTTAATTAAATAGGGAATTTAATTTAATTTTCTTAGATTTTTCCCATTGCCATTTTAAGCTACTTTGCACATTATATACAGTGTATTATACAGTGTTACAAACTAACCCTAAAAGGGCAATGTAAAAAATCTAAGAAAATTAAATTAAATTTCCTATTTAGTTAAATATAACATTTTTAAATTTGGTTAAATTTGTGTTTAAATTGGCCAAGTTAGCAAGGGTGTCGAAAATCGCGTTTAATATGGGATTTCGAAGTGATCGACTCGGTGGTTTGACCGACTCGGTGGTTTGACCGACTCGCTGGTGAACCACGTTATATAAATATTATTTATATATATATATAACGTGGTTCATCAGTGAGTGGACCATATCAGCGAGTGGGCCACCTAGAAATACATACAAAAAATGTCGGTGCACTTTAATCAATTTGCAGTGGAATTTTATAAAAATTTAACTAGTAATTATCAATAATAATTCTTACGTAAAAATATTTTTTCCAGATTTTTATTATTACCCCTTTAAAGTAATTTACATATTATACACAGTGTAATACACAGTGTTGCAAACTAACCTAAAAGGAGTAATATTAAAATTCCGGAAAAATTAATCCTATAATTGCTATAAAGTTAAATGTAACTATTTAAATTTTAGTAAAATTTGGCCTCAAATTGGGCGAGTTATTTAGTTGAAAAAAACGGCGTTTAATATGGGATTTCGAACTGGCCCACTCGCTGATATGGTCCACTCACTGATGAACCACGTTATTCATACTACCGTTATATCTATATAAGACCTCGGTGCCTCTACTATATAGTATTTACATGTAAAAAACCCTTAAACTCGTCCTCGGGTGCGTGTCGCCCCCGCTCCGGAGCCTGGGAGTAAAAACCATATCTGCTCTTCGTATACGGTCCTGCTGTATTAAACAGTGGTACCGTCTGCTTATCTTCATACGACTGCTCGTAAAGGTTCCGTCGTGGAAGCGTCCTTGTAATTAGTGGAATAAAAGGAAAGTACGTAAGGGAATGAGGGTGTGTTACGCCGGGGCAGCGTCTCGGTGCCGGGTCTCGCCCTCGTAACGAAACGGCTGTGTTAGTACTCGTGTTATGGCGTCCTGGTATGGCTTTTCCGCGTAAATTAGCCCGGCTCCGCTCCGGGTCCCAACCGGGGCAGCGCCTTGGTATCGGGTCTCGCCCTCGTAGCGGAATGTCTGTATTAGTACTCGTATTATAGCGCCCTAATGTGGCTTCTTCGCGTAAGTTGGCCCGGCTCTACTCCGGGTCCCAACCGCGGGCGGGCCCTCCGGGTCTAGCGTTTTGCTTCGTAATTTTAAGTAATTCAGCTTTTAGTGGGTGCCCGCTTCCGGGGCCGTTGCTCCGCGTGCGGTTCGGGTCCGCCTCTATGGCTTGCATCTAATCTTTCTATTGGTTACCTCCCCCTTTTTAAATCGCGTCATTTAGGTGACCCTTTTTTGTTGCTGCGTTGTTGTACGTTGTGGTTTCTAGTGGTAACTTCCCTTTGTTTCCCTCCGGATCCGGGTCTCCACCGGCCTTCCTTCTCCCAGCTACAAAAGGCCCTCTTTCCTTCCTTTCTCTCTCCCTCTCGCTCTCTTTTCACCACCACTTCCGGTCCTGCCCTTCTGCCCGCGCTTCCTCTTCTCCTGCCTGCATCTAGGTTCCTAATCGCTCGCGCCTCGTTTCCCTCCGTTTCCTATTCTCCTGCAGCATGGCTCCCAAGGATAAAGCTCCCAAGTCTCCCCGCGGTGGTGGTGGTGGCGGTCGCGGTGGCAATCCCGGTAGCGGAGCCACGGGCGGTAGCCGCGCCGCTCCCGCCGCTGCAGCTAGTGGATAAATATTATTTATATTTTATTTTTTATTTTTTTTAATATAATTAATAAAAATAAAAATAAAATAACGTGGTTCACCACCGAGTGCCACAAACCACCGAGTGCCACATTTGACGCGTCCACGCGTCAATCCAACTTCATCCGCGAATATCTCCACAACAAACAATGGCAAACAAAAGCGACGAACGCAAGATTGTTCTAACCCTTCAAGCGATTGCATCGAACCCACAGTTAAGCATCCGGAGCGCCGCCAAAATCTATGAAGTCGACTTTTCCACTCTCGCCCGGCGGAAGCGCGGTCAACCTGCTCGACGCGACAGCAAAACCAACTGTCGCAAATTAACAGAATCCGAAAAGGAGGCGCTTATCAAATACATACTCGAGCTGGATTCGCGAGCATTCCCTCCCCGGCCTTCTGGTGTTAAGGATATGGCCAACCGACTGCTCGCCGAACGCGACGCGGGCACCGTCGGGACCAACTGGGTCGCGAGGTTCGTCAAACGCCGCCCAGAGCTCGGCACGCGTTGGATTCGAAAGTACGACTACCAAAAGGCCAAATACGAAGATCCCAAGCTCGTTTCTGCGTGGTTCGACCTTATACGGAACACTATGGCCAAATATGGCATCCAGGATAACGACATCTACAACTTCGACGAAACCGGCTTCCTCATGGGCATAATCGCCGCCGTTATGGTCATTACAACGTCGGAAGGCCGTGGCAAAGCAAAGCTAATCCAGCCTAGCAACCGGGAATAGGCTACAGTCATTCAAGGGGTTAACTATTGCGGTTAGGCGGTCCCTCCTTTCATCATCGTCAAAAGGCAGTACCACCTGGCCAATTGGTACTCGGAAACCGACCTTCCACGCAACTGGGTCATCGCAACAAGCGCCAACGGGTGGACTACGAACGAACTCGGCCTGAAATGGATCCAGCATTTTAACAAACACACTGCAGCTCGTTCTACGGGGTCCCACCGTCTGTTAGTGCTGGACGGACACGAAAGCCACCACTTGACGGATTTCGAGCTCTATTACCAAAAACACAACATCATTACGCTTTGCATGCCTCCGCATTCGTTTCACTTCCTTCAGCCGCTTAACGTTGGGTGCTTCGGCCCAATAAAACGGGCGTACGGTCGACAAATCGAAAACCTAATAAAATTACACGTTAGCCACGTAACCAAAGTCGAATTCCTTTCGGCGTTTAAAGCGGCATTCTTTAACTCCATGACCGAAAGAAATATTCAAAGAGGCTTCCGAAGGGCTAGCCTTGCTCCTTTCAATCCGGATTCGGTTTTAAAAAAGCTGGATATAAGGCTACGAACTCCAACTCCCCCAAAAACGCCCCTAAACGACCCCGAACCTTGGACCTCCAAAACGCCCAAAACAGCCAGGGAAGCAACTTCGCAATCTAAACACATCAAAACTCGAATCTCCAATCACCAAAGCAGCTCTCCGACACCTATACTGGCGGCTGTGGACCAATTTGCGAAAGGGGCCAAAGCAATCATACATCGGGTCAACCTTTTAGAAAAAGAGTGCTCCAAGCTACGAAGGGCGAACGAAGCACTAAGCAAACGCCGGAAGGCCAAAAAAACACGTATCCGACTTAGAGGGTCACTTACCATCGAAGAGGTACGAGATGTTCTGGACCAGCAGGAGCTGGATGGGCAGTTACAGCAAGAAATGCGCGATCATAGGGGTCAAAAAAGGAAAGCGACGACAACTCGTCGGCGATGTGGCACCTGCGGCAAGACCGGACACAATGCGCGCACCTGTCAGGAGGAAGTAGAAATGTCTAATGTATACAGTTCTAAATAGTTTGAATGGATTACTGGCGTTGTTGGGTTGGCATACGCGTCGATTGACTGGAGGTCGGCTGTAAATGTGGCACTCGGTGGTTTGTGGCACTCGGTGGTGAACCACGTTATGTTTATTATATATTATAAATAACAAACGTTTTTGCAAATTTTTATAATTATATATTAATATTCGGAGGTTAAATCGGGGATTTGCAGCGCAATTACAATGGCCAGCAGGGTCTTTTTTAGTTGGATTAGGCCCTAACTTGCGCTATAAATAGCGCTGTCAGGGCCCCAAGCTTAGTGGGTTGAATAGGCTTGTATTGCAATTAAGGGGCGCCAACAATCGCTTCCCTCATATACCCACCGACATCGATCCCGCGGGTTCTCCGCCGTAAGGGCTTCCGGTGCCGCGAGTGATTTTCCGAAAAATTATTTTGTATAGGATTTCTAAAAAATCGACCCACGGCCACCAAACCCATCTCCGCGTTAGGCTTCCAATTTTAACTTATGCAAATTAACTTCTAATTAATTTTGTATAGGGTAAATGTGCAGGGTAGGCGAGTTAATGCGACCTACAACGACTAACTTAAGTGCTTAAGCACCCTATAAAGGTTGCAAGCTGCTTTTAAGCTCCTGGTAGGTGCTGTAGGTGCTATAAGCCACCTTTAAACACGCTATAAGCCCTGCTCGCTATTCCCCTGCACAACCCCATACTAATACAAAGTAGATAATCCAAAAAGGGTAATACAGGGTAGGTTGGGCCTATGCACTCAACCTAGCTAAATACATTAGTTCTTTTAATATTATATATATAAAATTCGTTAAAATAAAATAAAACCGGTTTTTATATTAAAACTGCCGATTTAATTAAAAAATAACAGTTGTACCGTTTTTAAAGGTTTTTATTTAAAAAGAACCGCTAAAACGAGGGCTTTATACAGATATATATATATATATTGCCCGGGTGCACGGGCCGCATCGGATTTGCATATATAAAATATATATATTTCCTACATATATAACCCGTTTATATAACCCGGCCAAATTTAACGGTATAAAAAATTAAATAGTTTGTTAGGATTCCGTGCGATTAGGGCTTTAAAATGATATATAAATTATATTTATCGGATAAAAATTAGCTGTTTTTTACAAGGGTAATCGATCTATTTTTTACATATAAAAAAGGAAAAATATCGATTACCCCTATATAAAACGGCCGATTTTTACGTGATAAAAATAATTTATATATTATTATAAAGCCCTAATCGCACGGAATCCCAATGAGCAATCCGATTTTTTATACCGTTAAATTTGGCCGGGTTGTATACGTATATATAAAATTAATCGTTTTCGCTACCGCATGTGCCATTTCGCCGATTGCCTATATCCAAATCGGCTAATTCGAATGCTAAAAATATAAAAAAAAATATCATTAAAAAGCCCTACTTCCCAGCAATGCCAACATCAACCCGCTTCTTTATAAAGCTAAAATTGGCCAAATTGTAACCGAGTTCGTAAAGCACGTGCGTTTTTTTTTGTATAGGAGCCACCACATATGCGGGAAAAAATCACCTTCGTTCCTCAAACTAGATCCAGTAGAAGTTACCTGCCCCACAAAAAATCCGTGCACAGACCAGTGACTTCTTGCTAAGCCACATGAGCCACAATTTCGAGGCGGTGGGGCTCCGGCAACTGAAAACTGGAGCATCTAGTCTGAGCCTCTGAGACTAACACACACCCCTATTGGGCGGGAGTGCTGGGTAGATCCCGCGCTTTATGATGGAAGCTGACCTTCCTTGCCACGGTTCCCGTTGGGCACTGCACGTGCGCACAGCAGCAGACCGAGTCGAGCGTCGTGCGTGTGGTCGGACGGGTGTCGTAGAACAACCGAGTGACGTGCAGTTGTCACTGCCCATATCTGGGCATAGGTAACTTCCGTTGACATATACAAAGATGAGAAAAGCAAGCAAAGCAACCCGCACATCGAGCTTAATGAAATTCTGGTATGATCCGTCTAGCTAGCACTCCAAATACAGATAAATGGTACAGCGTCCCCAAATGACGAGGCCCAGCCGGGGCAGAAAACCTTGTGCCGGACCGAAGCGAGGTTGACAGGGAGTAGGATCCTTGGAGGGTCGCGAGCCGCGGTCCGAGGAAGGCCAGTGGATCTAGGCCCATGCCTCGCTTGGACGGAGAGGTGGGCCGGAGAGTTAAACGTGCTGAGGTCTTAGAGACCAAGCAGCACGGCGGCGGCGGAGATGGCGCCAGGGATGCCTTGGATGAAGAGGATCTTCTTGTTCGACGACAGGCCGCCGTAGACGCCGGCGACGGTGATGCAGCTTAGGAAGAAGAAGTTGATCTGCCTGGCCACATCGGGCACAGGATGCGTGAGGCCCCACATCAGGCCCGCCATGAGGAATCCGTTGTAAAGCCCCTGGTTGGCCGCCAGCACCTTGGTCTTCTCGGCGAACTCTTGGGTCAGTTTGAACGCCTTCCTCCCCTGCGGCTTCGTCCACAGGAACATCTCCAGGACCATGATGTAGCCGTGCAGGCCGGCCATGAGGCCCACGGCGGTGGTGCTAACGACGGGCATGGTGTCGGTTTGGTGTGATTGAGTCCGACTGGCGCAGTGTGTGGATTGAAGATAGTGCTGGGCTCAGTGGATCGTCGGGTTGCCTGCTGCGTGAGTGGTCTAGGCTTTTGGCGTGCGAAAGGCTGCAACCCAGTGGAATTCGCTTGCGTTTCTGGTTCGGCAAAGGTGTCTGAAATGCAGGGACAACAACGAATTTAAATAAGAGGAAAAGAGGCGAAGAAAAAACGTCAAGTATGCTCGCGAACGAGACAAGGGCTGCATAAAGGGGCAACGGGAATCGAGTGAAAGTCCAAAGAAGCGAGTCATTGTATCACGTGAGATACGCGTGAAGGCCAAAGCGACTAAAAATGGAACCTCAGTCGTGCAACACTTCTAAGGGCGTGATCGGCTGGTCTCAGGCGGAATTTCCAACCCCTACCTCCTTGCCCGCATGTACCCATTTCCCCACCCCAAACCCCACCCCA
>JNVV01000016.1:466130-484564 GCA_000733355.1 Falciphora oryzae
CAGCACTAGGTGGTCCTCTTCGGAGGGCGCAGGTTCGATTCCTGCCGAGGGCACCAGGTCTTTTTGTGTTTCGCGCGAACGTGCACAAAAAGGCCTCGAACTACCCCGACGTCCCACGTGAAGAACCCATAAAGGAAGCCCCACAGACAACAACCCTTATTAACTATCGACGAACCCATAAACCCGCATCGAAGGAAAAAGCCACTCGTTAGGCTTGCATTACGGGGTTTTTTCCCCGAACCGTGCCCGCACCCCTAGATTGGTCACCTAGGAGGCGTGCGTGCACGTGGGAAACAAAAGAACAAACAAGCACGAGGATAAACCGGACTGGTCCACCGGGATAAGCTGCACCGATATCGAAGCGAGGTTAAACCGAAGATACCAATTCCGATAAAAGAGATAACGCTTGATAACAGAGTGGGACGGACAGAAGATGGCATTTAACGAAGGGAACAAAGGGTACGCCGCGACGAGGCGGCGGGCTTTATGCAGGAAACAAGGGGCTAGCTAGCGAGCCCCGGTTTGGATGGAGTGGAACCTATTGGATTTGGACTTCGTTAATAGGCACGCTCGTGGTCGTGCAGGGTGCACGCTCGTGTTCGTGCTTGTTTGATTACTAATGTTTTTAGATAGTTATAAGGAACTAGCATACGAAGCGGACTCGCAGCGAAGTTGTTGATAGGAGAGTTTTACCCGACCTTATTCAACGATCTGTCGGATCGGAGGCACGGTTTGTATCCTACTAGCTACCCCGAATAGAAGATACTCCCTATGGCCTATAGAGGTCGAACAGGGTAAATAAATCTATATATATTTATTAAATTTTGAATTTTTAAGAATATAAAATATATTATTTTAAAAAATTATCACGTATTTACCGCGGTAATACGTTATATTAATAGGGTATTTTAACCTTTATTCTTTAATATAAGATATATGTTGGTAGGAGTTGGTACTCCTGTCGGGCTCGGAGATTTCCAAAAAAAGGTGAACAATAATCCCTTATATCAAAGGAATTATAATCTATTGTGCACGAAGAGGAAAGGAATCTATCTGCCAGAGAGGGAGCAAAAGGGAGGCTATATATATACAGGGTTGGGAATTTAGTCATTAGTCATTAGTCTTAGTCGTGACTAATTTAGTTTAGTTAGTTTTAGTTAACCGTTTGACTAACTAATGATTAACTAAAATTTTTTTTAACTAACTAAGCTGACTAAATTAGTTATTTTTAGTCACTTTTTGCATAAATTTTACATAAACTTCGTATAACCTTTTTTTAAAAATAATAAAATAAGTAATAAAATAAGTAGTTATACTTATTATTTATTACTTTTTCCCTAACGCTTTATAACGATACCTACCGTTACTACCGTTAAAATGCCGTCGAAAATCACTATCGATATCGAAAATACCAACGATATTAAACGGCTTTTATCGATTTTAAAGCAACCCCGAATTAGCTAGCAAAACAACGATATTCCGGCCGTTATAAAGGCTAAAGTTTGCACTTATTGCAAATTAAAAGGCCATACTTACACGCAATGCTGGTTTTTACAGCTAGATAAAGCGCCAAACGGTTGGAATATTAAAAACCAACCGAATAACAACATTTACGCTAAAAAGCGTGAATATTTCCTTTCCGTTTTGCAAAATAAAAACGAAAAGGATAATAAAAAAATCGATAATACCGATAGGGCTAAAAACCCCGGCAATATTACTACTAAAACGGTTGGAAATACCGGGCGTTACGAAGCATTACGGGATTTAACAAAGGACGATATAGATTTTTAATTATTTGCTTTTTTATTTGCTTTTTATTTGCTTTTTTTTATTTATTTATTTTATTAACGTGGTTCACCAGCGAGTCGGTCAAACCACCGAGTCGATCACTTCGAAATCCCATATTAAACGCGATTTTCGACACCCTTGCTAACTTGGCCAATTTAAACACAAATTTAACCAAATTTAAAAATGTTATATTTAACTAAATAGGAAATTTAATTTAATTTTCTTAGATTTTTTACATTGCCCTTTTAGGGTTAGTTTGTAACACTGTATAATACACTGTATATAATGTGCAAAGTAGCTTAAAATGGCAATGGGAAAAATCTAAGAAAATTAAATTAAATTCCCTATTTAATTAAATATAATCTTTTTAAATTTGGTTAAATTTGGGCTTAAATTGGCCGAGTTAGCAAGGGTGTCGAAAATCGCGTTTAACACGTGATTTCGAAGTGATCGACTCGGTGGTTTGACCGACTCGCTGGTGAACCACGTTAGTTTATTTATTTGCTTATTTATTTATTCATTTATTTTGCTTATTTATTTATTTATTTAAATAATTAAATATATATTGATTTACTTATTTAAAAAATGTATTTAATTAATTAATTAATTATTTATTTATTTAAATGACTAAAAGTGACTAAATTAGTCACTTTAGTTAGTTATTAGTTAGTTACAATTAATCTTAGTCACTGCCCTAATTAAATTAGTTAGTTTTAATCAAAGGGGTGACTTGACTAACTAACTAAATTCCCAACCCTGCGTATCGCCCCCGTTCCGGAGCTTAGGAGTAAAAACCATATTTGCTTTTCGTATACGGTCCTGCTATGTTAAACAATGGTACCGTTTGTTTATTTTTATGCGACTGCTCGTAAAGGTTCCGTCGTAAAAGCGTCCTTATAATTAATGGAATAAAAGGAAAATATATAAGGGAATAAGGGTATATTGCGCCGGGGCAGCGCCTTAGTGCCGGGTTTCGCCTTCGTAGCGAAACGGCTGTATTAGTACTCGTATTATAGCGTTTTAATGTAGCTTTTCCGCGTAAATTGGCCCGGTTCCGCTCCGGGTCCCAACCGGAACAGCGCTTTAATATCGGGTTTCGCTTTCGTAGCGAAACGTTTATATTAGTACTTGTGTTATAGCGTTTTAATGTAGCTTTTTCGCGTAAATTAGCCCGGCTTTACTTCGGGTCCTAACCGCCGGCGGGCTTTCCGGGTCCGGCGTTTTATTTCGTAATTTTAAATAATTTAGCTTTTAATAGGTACCCGTTTTCGGGGCCGTTATTCCGCGTACGGTTCGAATCCGCTTTTGTAATTTGCATTTAATTTTTTTATTAGTTATTTCCCTTTTTTTTTAAATCGCGTTATTTAGGTAACTTTTTTTTATTATTGCGTTATTATGCGTTATGGTTTTTAATAATAACTTTTTTTTATTTCTTTCCGGATCCGGGTTTTTACCGGCTTTTTTTTTCCTAATTATAAAAAGCCCCCTTTTTTTTTTTTTTTCCCTTTCGCTTTTTTTTTACTACCATTTCCGGTTTTACCTTTTTGCCCGCGCTTTTTTTTCTTCTTATTTGCATTTAAATTCCTATTCGCTCGCGTTTCGTTTCCTTTCCGTTTCCTATTTTTTTATAGCATAGTTTTTAAAAATAAAACTTTTAAATTTCCCCGCGGTAGTAGTAATAGCGGTCGCGGTAGCAATTCCGGCAACGGAGCTACGGGCGGTAACCTAGCCGTTCCCGCCGCTATAGCTAATAGCAATAGTAATAGTAATGGTAGCGGTAGTAATCGTTTTCGCAATCGCTTTCCGTTTGCGGAAGAAAACGACGGTAGCGGCTTAAGCGACGGCGGTTCGGGCGACGGCGTTTAAAACTTTCGTATTAAAGCTGTAAATGCGGCTTTATTCCGTTTTTTTCCCGGTTTTATAACTAATTTCCTTTTTTTTTCCCCAACTTTACCGCTTATACAATTAATCGAAATATTTGCTACCGGTTAAAATCCCTAACAATTGCGTTTTTTACGACGATATAATATATATTTGCCGCCCCGTTATTTTTTTTTTATTCCGCTTCGTTAATTTCCCAATCCCTTGTACAAAATATGCGTTAGCTATTTTTAACGTTTCGTTAACGGCATTAACGGTGCCGGTACTATGCGCTAATACTACTATAAAACCTATATATAACTCTTTTTATCCTACTTTTTTCCGCTTTATTTCCGGTTTTACTAATATAATAATTTTAATTACCAAAAGCTTTACTTATATAAATTA
Organism: Falciphora oryzae; assembly: GCA_000733355.1. Classification (NCBI taxonomy): domain Eukaryota; kingdom Fungi; phylum Ascomycota; class Sordariomycetes; order Magnaporthales; family Magnaporthaceae; genus Falciphora; species Falciphora oryzae. The sequence goes on from JNVV01000016.1 coordinate 470,187, forward strand.
CATTTAATTGTATAGTGTTTGCGTTTAAATTAATCGCTTTTTTTTAATATCCGCTCGCGATTTCGTCGCTAACGTTTCGTTCCCGTTGTAATAACCTCCTACTAATTCCAAAAACTAAATTACCGCTATTTTTCGTACCTATTATCGCTATATACAATCCCTACCTAAAATTAATGCGAATTGCGATATTACGTTTACGGATATCCATATTGCTATTAAAATATATACCGCTTTTATTCCGGGCCGCTATTTATCCTATCCTAACATTTTTTTTTTATTTTAAATTCGCTATACCGGTTTAAAGCATACGATCGCCGGGTATTACCGTATTTCGAAAAACATTTTTAAACGGTCCGGTATTTTTTTCGGCGCTAGGTTTAACCGTTCGTTTTTTGCTAATTTTAAAAATACTTTCGCTATTATAGCTACTTTTAATAATTCGGGTTTAATCCGTTTCTTTTCCGGTAATATAATGCCCCCGGGCCAAACCATATCGGGTTAAGCCGAAAAAATCGTTACTAAATAAAATACAAAAAATCGCATTTAAATAAAAAAGCTGGCTTTTAAACGGTCTAAAATACGGGTAAATGTTTATTTTTTCGCTTTTGCTATCTGTTTCCAATCCGCTAACTTTACGGTATTTTTTAAATTTCTTTTCGGTAAAACGTTATTAAAAACGTTTTCGATAAAATATTATCAAAATGCTAAAAAAACGCTTTTCATAAAATAAAGCGGGATATAAATGATAATAGCTTCCGTTATCGTTTTTTTATTAACCCCTTTTAGTAATTTTTTCGGTTTTCCTTTTATAGCGGCTCGGTTACGTAACGTCGGTATTTACGTAATTTTTTTTTCCTTTTCGCTTTTCGGGTATAATACTTTCGTTTGCTTTTTTATATTTTTTTTTTAATTCGGTTCGTTTTCGGTTTGGTAGCGTTATTTTCTTTCCTTTTTTTATACGTTTTTTTTTGCTTTTTTAACCGTTTTAAAATTTAATAATTTTTTTATACGAAATATTATACGTATTATGTTTTTAAACGGTATACCTTTTATTTTTTACAATTTAAAATACGTTTTCCGGCTATTTATTTACGTTAACCCGGTGTTTTCCCCGTTGTTTATCCTATTAAACGTTGTGAGAGCCAGTATAGGGGATCTCGAATGGTGGTGAAAAGGTTCCTCTCTTCGGAGGGCAGAGGCCCGAGGCCTGGCCTGGCGGGGCCCTAGATAAGAAATCTGTGTGGAGGGGTCAAATCACGTGACCCCCTCTGGCGGCGATGACAAACGTATTAAATTAATACGTATTACGCTATTTCCTTTTATCCGCTATTATATTCGCATAATAGCGTCGCCGCGTCGGGTACGCTTTTATTAAATAAAAATGCATTTAGCTTTAATTTTTCCGTTTTAATTTAAATTGCTACCAAGTTATATACTTTTAGCATTTTTTCGTTATATTCGATTATTTTTTCCGTTAATAAAAGGTTATCCGTTAAGTACGCGGTTTTATACCGGTTCGCTTTTTTCGCTATTGCCGTTATATTAGCTATTTTTAATTTCTATTTTATTATTACGTTAAAATTTTAACGTTTTACGTATTTATATTTGGATTTCCAATTTTTTCCGTAAAAAACGGGTATTCGTTTCGGTTTTAGCGCTATTTCGAACCGGTTTTATCGTATTATTTTTTTTCGCTTATCCGCTTTAAAGGCAAGGCCTTTTTTTTCGTTTTTTATAACCGAATTTTTGGAAACGGTCCGCTATTTTCGCTATTATTTCGTTAATGCGTTACGTTATCCCGGTTTTGTTTTTTTTATTTATTTTCCGTATTTATAACCTTTTCGTTTAAATATAAATTTAAAAGCAGTACGTAGATTTTTATTTTAAAATATATTAACGAAATTGCTTTATAAATTTTAACTGTTATTGTAAAATATATTTTTTATTTTTTCGCCATTTTTTTTTTAGCTGCGTTTCGGGGTTAATTTTAAGGTACCGTTAATAGGTAATAAATTACCGCTTTATAAATTAATGCATTACGGTATACGACCGCGTATAACTATTTCGCGCGTATGAAATTGCTTTTTTACGTTACCGCCGCGAATTTTATTACCGTAAATTGCTATTTTTTTTATTTGCTTTTTGCTTATTTGGTATAAGCGTTAAAATTTAGCTTATAATTTAACTAAACTTTTAAAAATTTTGCCAATAACGTTGGTTATATTTATATATTTCCGGTACGGATCCGGGTCCGGTTTAAAGTTTTAATAAAATGGAATAGCTTAATTTTAGCCGCGTTAAACGTTATTTTTATTTTTTTTGTTTATATTTAGTACGTATTTTAAGCCCGTTTTAATAGCTGGGCCGTTTCCGCCGTAATTCCCCCTATTATTGAAAGGTTAATATCGTTAGCGAAACCAATTACCGTTATTTTTAATATTTTTTTTTAATTTATCGTAAAACAACGCGATATATAAAATAAATAATATAAATAAAAGTAATAAACTTTATAATACTTTTGCTATTATTTATATAAACGTAAACGTATTTCTATCGAACCGGAGCCGGGCCGTTTTACCTATTAGTTAGCTTTTAATCCATTTCACTATTTTTAACGGGAATTTTTATTTTCGTAAAATATCGAAAAATTTAATGTAATTAAAGTTATTAAATATTTTTAATAAATTAAATTATAATAACGTGGTTCATAAGCGAGTCGTGCATTTTAAAATCCCATACTGGGCGCGGTTTTTTTCAACGAAATAACTCGCCCAATTTATAATTAAATCCTACCAAAATTTAATATGTTATATTTAACTATATAACCGATTTTATAATTATTTTTCCAAAGCAGCGAGCTTGAAATCGCGCGGCCGGACAGCCCTTCGAGATAATTCAATTTTGACACCGGAATCGAACTCCTCGCACCCGACTTGACCCAGGATCGATGCCGCATCGGGTGCGCGCCGACGGCGCGGGCCTAGAATCGATGGAAGTCGATTCCGGGCTCGCGGCTAGTCGATACGCCTCGACGGTGGATCCCCCCAACGCGCCTCCGGACGCGCGGGGGAATGCTGACACCGACAAAAGACCGGCGCGCGGCCGTTAGGAGGAAAAAAAAAACGAAATCATTAACAAGCTGAAGCCCTTTGTAATTAGTGGAAAGTTGCTGGAAATCTTGCAACTGGTATCGGAATTAACGAAGCTGAAAGTCGACGCGGAAACGGCTCGCAAACGCGACGCCACCGAGGACGGACCGGTAACCAAAGCGACACTACAGGAATTGAAAGCAGAAATACTTACAAAGGTTAAAAATGCACTAATTGATACCAAAAAGTCCTACGCCTTTGCCCTCGCCACGGACCTACCGGCCCTGGCACCGGACGGAAACGCGCCGAACCGAACGCGATAACAGTACCCGAATACGACGCATCCCCCCCCGCGATTTATACCGTTAAAAATCGAACGCGAAATAATCGTAGCCGTAAAAAAAGCCCCGGAAGCAATTAAAAACCGATCGCAGGTCGACACCCAGCGGGCACTAAATAACCAATTCGGTACGGCGGTGCGGGTAACGAGGCGGCTCCAAAGCGGAAACGTAGTAATGTGCTTTTACGCAAACGCAAACGAATACAGGAAAAGGAACGAGTAGGTAAAAAAGGTGTTTGGAAACCAGGTAACGATCCGGGAACGGATATACGACGTAATAATTAAAGGAGTAAAACAAATAACACTGCCGAAGGACCTAAACCAACTTACTCGTAGCCTGAACGCCGAAAACCGAAACGCGGAGGTTAAATCGGTGCACGTATAGCCAGCCCGCACCCTTTACGGATACGCCATAGTATTGGCACGAATCGGGTCCGCAGCCGCCGCGGACCAAGCTTACAAGCAAGGACTGGTAATACAGGCGGAACTATTTAAATGCGAGCCGTTTATACCAAACGCTAAAGCCACCCAATGCTATAACTGCTACGAATAAAGGCACCGACAAAAGTTTTGCAAGAAACCGGGCCGCTGCCCGCATTACGGAGGACCGCAACACTAAAAAGGAAAAAGTTAATGCGACGCCTACCCCTAACATAATAAAGCCATACCTAAATGCGCAAACTGCGGCGAACCGCACCCGGCGTTCAACCGGGGCTACGAGGTAGCGTAACGGGCGATTGGGAAAGCGAAAAAAGCATACCAGAACCGGCTAAGGAGATTTATATTGGAAGGATTAGCCCCTAAACAAACAAAAGCCACCACCACCTTCCCCATCTTCCAAACGCGCATACCCCCCGGTATCGGAGGACCACCGAGCCCTAGCAAAAGGCGTAAACAAAATTCGGACACAAATAACGATTCCCCAATCCGGTCCCCCGGTCGCCAAGGACCCGGCAAACCCCGTAAGGACTCGTAGCCACCCAGGGGCCGGACCGCCACACGACCGCCACCTACAACAAACTACGCCCCTAAAGCGAGCTCCCGGCTAGCCTAACCCCCAACTACGGCAAACGAACAAATCCAAGCAAAAGCAGCCGGAGGACAAGGACAAACACCGGCCCCGTTAGAGCCGCCACCCTCATCCGAGCCGCTACCGATTAGAAATAGCACAATCCCGTTCGACGCACAAAAACGCCTATTAGAATCCCCATGGTAATAACAGTCCTATACTGGAATATGGGAAAAGGAAACGGAAAAGGAAATATACCGCTTTTTAGCAGAAAGGAATACGATATAATAGCCATACAAAAACCGGAGCTAAACCGGTACGGAAACCCAAAAAGACCGGCCGGATGCAATTACGAGCTAGTATATTACCAAGCAAATACAAAATCGAACGCAGCACTATACGTCTACCAACGATTAAACCCGGCAACGTGGAAAAGCCGGAACGGACACGATTGGGCAGCAATTACATTACAAACCCCAATAGGGAACATTAACATCTACTTAATATACTCGCTAAACCCCCGGGCACCAGGAAAATAGCATACCCCTTTAACCGAAATCGAAATAATACCGCTTTGGAACCACGCCGTATTAGTAAGGGATTTTAATATGCACCACCTAATATGGGACATGCATAATCGGGAAAACGCTAGGTCCGAGCTATTATTCGCGCTAACGCACCGGTGGCGGCTCGAACTAGCAACGCTTTACGGGGAAATAATAAAAAAAAGGTTCGGCAAACGAGAAAGCACCATCAACCACGCGTGGGTATCCGATACTTTAGCTGTTAGATACGAAGGTAGGGACGACGAAATAGGGGGGTCGGACCACCACCCTCAAATAATTTCGATCGATTGCGAAGCGGAGCCGCTTCGCAAAAGGAAAGCAAAAGGATAGGTGTGGAAAAAGGTTAATACCAACCTTAAAAACGACAAAAAAAGGGCGCTACAGCTGGCCAAACAATACATCGAAATCGAAAACATAAAAACGCCAAACGATATAAACAACCAGGTGGACACACTAATAGACCAACTGACCCAAATCGCTAACGAGCTGGCACCGAAACGAAAAACCACAACAAGTTTTAAACCAGCACCGTATTGGAACTCGACGCTTACGAAACTAGCCAAAGAAACGAAGCGGTGCCAACGCGCATACATACGGCTAAAAACACAAAAAAGCTACGAGGAACTGAAAGCAGCCGACAAAGCCTTTATTAGGGAAAAAAGGAAGGCCTCCAACGCATACTAGAGGGAGTTCATTAGGGAGGCGTTAAAAGAACAGGATTTAAAGCCTGTTTTTTGGAACATCGAACGATGGGCGAAACTACGGAGCCACAGGAGACGGGACCCAACCAGGTTACCGGACCTGAACCGGCCTGGAGAAGGAAACCAAAGGCCAGCGAATTCCCACGCTGATAAGGCCACAGTTCTAGCAGCCAAGTTCTACCCCAACCCGGAAGCGGACCTAACAAACGTCGGGGATACTACGTTCGAAAATCACACCTTTACCAACCCATTCCCAATCAATTACCGAATGGACCCCAAAGGAAACGAAGTACTAGCGGCCCTAAAAAGAACCCGGAATTAGAAAGCCCCGGGAGCGGACAACCTACCGAACGGACTATTAAAAGCGTGCGGGGAACCATGCTAGGAAGCTATATCCAAAATAGCCAACGCCAGCTTTAAACTCGAGTACTTCCCGAAGCGCTTCCGAAACGCACTGACGGTGGTGCTTCCCAAAGCAGGAAAAAATACGGAAAATAGAAAAACAGCAAGGGGGTGGCGACCGATAGCACTCCTTTCGTCCATATCCAAAGTTATGGAGGCGATCGTAGGAATACGGATCGCAACCGAGGCGGAAAAAAGAGGACTGTTGCCGGAAGGGCAAATAGGCAATAGAAGGAAACGCAGCACCGAGCTCGCTATTAAACAAGTAACAAACACCGTGATAACGGCGTGGAACCACGGCGCTACAGCCTCGCTACTATAGCTCGACCTATTAGGAGCATTCGATAACGTTAACCACACCAGACTTTTCGATACCCTACGAAAATAAGGATTCCCGCCAAAAACAGTCAGGTGGATTAAAAGCTGGCTGACAGGCAGGACGGCCCGGCTCCGGTTCGATGGAGATACGTTTACGCCCATACAAGTAACAGCAGGAGTACCATAAGGCTCACCACTTTCACCCATACTGTTTATCCTATACATCGCGTCGCTTTACGATAAATTGGAAAAAATACCAGGGATAACGGTGGTCGGCTTCGCCGACGATACCAACCCCATAGCAATAGGGGGAACCACGGCGGAAACGGCCCGGCTGCTGGAACGGGCTTGGGATACGTGCCAGACATGGGCAAAAAAGACAGGAATAACGTTCAACGCGGCCAAAACCGAACTGCTCCATTTTACCAAAACCCTGGACCGGACCCGGGTCCGTACCGGAAACACACAGGTGCAACCAACGCTATCGGCGAGATTCCTAGGAGTTTGGCTAGATTACAAGCTAAACTTTAACGCCCACACCAAGCAGGTAAGGGGCAAACAAGAAAGACAGCAGCTTGCGGTAATAAAACTCGCGGCGGCAACGTGGGGAAGCAGCCTCGCACGCGCGAGGCAGCTGTACGCGGTCGTGTGCCGCAATGCATTGGCCTATGGAGCGGCAGCCTACCACCTACCAACGGAACCCCAAGGTCGGCCCCGGGGCGCAGCTAAGGAGATGGCGAAAAAACAAAAAGCATGTTTTAAAGTGGTGGCTAGAGCTTACAAAGCAACCTCGTTAGCACACTTCGAAATAAAAACCCACGTACCGCCTTTGGATTTATACTTAAACGAAAGGGTTATAAATACGGAAAACAGGTGGGAAAAAACCGGGATAACGCAACGCATCAACGAAGTGACAGCGAAAGTAGCGGACCGTTTCCAAAGACTCGGTTACAAAGAACGAAAAAGAAGGCCCCACCCCCAAAGCGGACAAGCGAAAAGAGAATGGGCAATACGATAGGACCGGCCCGAAACAGCGCCAAAACCGAAACGAGCACCCGTCCCCCACGGAAAGGATTGGAAATCCAAACACAAGCACGCAAAGCGCTGGAACCCCAACGTAACAATGGAATGGAAGTTAAGAATGGCCAATACGACGGCAATAGCGAGGAAAGCGAACCGGTACAGGACCGCGTGCCCAGCGGACAACCCCCTATTTACGGAAAAGATGGTCGAATACCACGAAGGGATGCCAAAGGCACATAGCTCGGTGGCAATCCAAGTTAGAACGGAAAAACTAGGGCTAAACTCGTTCCTGTTTAGCAAAGGCGTACCCGATACGGCGACGCCACTGTGCGAATGTGGCAGCGGACAAAGGGAAACAGCGTGGCACGTATTAACCCAATGCGCCCGATAGGACAGGCAGCGGGAAGGTACCGGGCTAGCGCAAACAGACAGCCGGAAAGCGTACTTCGAGCTGTGGGAAACAGGGGGTACACCGTTTAAGGAAATGGCACGCATGATGTTTCGCACAGGAAGACTATTAGATTTTAGGGCGGCTAAAAAGGCAGGGAGGGAACGCACAAGGAAAGAGGAGGAAAAGCAACGCTACCGAGCCGAGAACGAACCGAACCAAAGAAGACCATGAAAAAGCAAACGAAGATCAGATGCAAGCCACAGAGGCGGACCCGAACCGCACGCGGAGCAACGGCCTCGGAAGCGGGCACCTACCAAAAGCTGAATCACCCAAAGTTACGAAGCAAAACGCCGGACCCGGAGGGCCCGCCCGCGGCTGGGACCCAGAGTAGAGCCGGGCCAACGCACGCGAAAAAGCCACATCAGGACGCCATAACACGAGTACCAATACAGACGTTTCGCTACGAGGGCGAGACCCGACACCAAGGCGCTGCCCCGGCGCAACACACCCTCATTCCCTTACGTACTTTCCTTTTGTTCCACTGATTACAAGGACGCTTCCATGACGGAACCTTTACGAGCAGTCGCACGAAGACAAGCAGACGGTACCACTGTTCAACATAGCAGGACCGGATACGAAGAGCAGACATGGTTTTTTTACTCCCAGGCTCCGGAGCGGGGGCGACACGCACCCGAGGACGAGTTCAAGGGTTTTTACATGTAAATACTACATAGTAGCGGCACCGAGGTCTTTTACAGACATAACGGACGTATGAATATAATAATAATTATTTTTCCAGATTTTTATTAGCGTGGTTTACAAGCGAGTGGGCCACACAAGCGAGTGGGCCAGGTGCAAAATGCGTATTAAACGGCGTTTTTTTTCGATTAAATAACTCGCCCAATTTACGCTTAAATTTTACTAAATTTAGGGAAGTTATATTCAACTAAATAGGGAATTTAATTTAATTTTCTTCGATTTTTACTATTACTCTTTTTGTGTTAGTACGCAACACTGTGTAATACACTGTGGAAAATATGAAATTAACCCTAAAAGGGTAACGTGGTTCATCACCGAGTGGGACACATCACCGAGTGGGACACTTCAAAATCCTATATTAAACGCCATTTTCGACACCCTTGTTAAATCGACCAATTTAACGTAAAATTCCATGAAACTTTAATACGTTATATTTAACTATATAGCCGATTTTAAACCAATTTTTTTTATTTTTACTAGCGTTATTTATAGCGGGGCAGTCGCTTAAAATTTTCCCATATTAAATTTAGTATGGAGAAATTTTAACCGTTTATTACGTAATACTTAAAGCTAGTAAAAATCAGGAAAAATTGGTATAAAAGCAGTTATATAATTAAATATAACGTGGTAAATTTTCATGGAATTTTACGCTAAATTGGTCGATTTAACAAGGGTGTCGAAAACGGCGTTTAATATAGGATTTTGAAGTGTCCCACTCGGTGATGTGTCCCACTCGGTGATGAACCACGTTAATGATAAAAATCGAAGAAAATTAAATTAAATTCCCTATTTAGTTGAATATAACCTCCCTAAATTTGGTAAAATTTAAGCGTAAATTGGGCGAGTTATTTAATCGAAAAAAAACGCCGTTTAATACGCATTTTGCACCTGGCCCACTCGCTTGTGTGGCCCACTCGCTTGTAAACCACGCTAATAAAAATCCGGAAAAATAATTATAAAATCGGTTATATAGTTAAATATAACATATTAAATTTTGGTAGGATTTAATTATAAATTGGGCGAGTTATTTCGTTGAAAAAAACCGCGCCTAGTATGGGATTTTAAAATGCACGACTCGCTTATATGCGCGACTCGCTTATGAACCACGTTAACGAAATTATAACGCCGTAATTTTACGCCGTTATTACGGTATTTATTATTTATTTAATAGCGAATTCGATATTGCGTTTCCTTTTATTACTTATTTGCTTTTCCGATAATAATCCTTTTTTTTCCGTTTCGGTTACGATCCCTATTTTTACGATCGCTTTTATAACTTTAAATATAAACGAAAAAAAATGCAATCGGTCGCTACCTTTTTGTTATTTTTTTATTTTCCGTATTTCTTTTAATTTAAAAAGCATTACCGTTAGTACGTTTCGGAAACGTTTCGGAAAATATTCGAATTCGAAACTAGCGTTAACGTGGTTCACCACCGAGTCGCGCAAACCACCAAGTCGCGCACTTCCAAATCGCATATTAAACGCGATTTTCGATACCCTTGCTAACTCGGCCAATCTAAGCCCAAATTTAACCAAATTTTAATAGGCTATATTTAACTACGTAGTAAATTTAATTTAATTTTCTTGGATTTTTATTATTCCCCCTTTAAGGTTAGTTCGAAACACTATGTAATATACTATGTAAAATATGTAACTAACCCTAAAGGGGTAATGATAAAAATCTAAGAAAATTAAATTAAATTCCTTGTTTAGTTAAATATAACCTGTTTAAATTTAGTTAAATTTGGGCTTAAATTGGCCGAGTTAGCAAGGGTATCGAAAATCGCGTTTAATATGCGATTTCGAAGTGCGCGACTCGGTGGTTTGCGCGACTCGGTGGTGAACCACGTTAGCTATTTTAAATATAACTTTTTAATATAGTTCCCCGTACGCTTTTAATAATCCGTTTGGTAAATTATCCGCTTTTAAAGCTTTCCAATTCCGGGTTTTTTTTAAAGCCGCTAATATTTCGTTTTTTTTAGGGTTTATTTAGTAATTAATTAAAAATAAATTAATAAAAATGTAATTTTTAAACGTAATATTTTTAACGTTTATTAAATCCGTTTCCAGGTTAGGGTAAAATTTAGATACTAAAATTATAACTTTATTAACGTAAAAATTCGTTTGTTTTTAATTTTTTTTTTTTTCAAACCGGTTTAAATTCAGTAATTTAATTAGGTCCCGTTTTTTATAGCTCCGTAATTTCGTTTATCGTTTAATATTCCAAAAAAATAGGTTTTAAATTTTATTTTTAACGCTTTTTTTAATAAATTCCTTTTAATACACGTTAAAAGCTTTCCTTTTTTTTTTTTTTTTTTAATAAAAGCTTTATCGGGTGTTTTTAATTTTTCGTACCTTTTTTATATTTTTAACCGTATATATACGCGTTAATACCGCTTTATTTTTATTTTTTTTAGCTAATTTCGTAAACGTTAAATTTTAATACGATATTAGCTTAAAATTTATTATAGTTTTTCGTTTTAATGTTAATTCGTTAGCGATTTAAATCAATTAGTTTATAAATATATTTATTTAATTATTTATATCGTTTAACGTTTTTATATTTTCGATTTCAATATATTATTTAACTAATTATAACGCCTTTTTTTTTATTGTTTTTAAAATCGGTATTAATTTTTTTATACCTATTTTTCCACTTTTTTTTTACGGAACGGCCTCGTTTCGCAATCGATCGAAATTATTTAAGGGTAGTAATTTAACCCCTTTATTTCGTCGTTTTTACTTTTATATTTAACAATTAAAATATCGTATATTTACGCGTAATTGATAGTACCTTTTCGTTTGCCGAACCTTTTTTTTATTATTTCCCCGTAAAGCGGCCCTAATTTAAACCGCTATTAATGCGTTAGCGCGAATAGTAGCTCGGATTTAGCGTTTTTCCAATTATATATATCTTATATTAAATAATGCATATTAAAATCCTTTATTAATACGGCGTACTTCCGAAACGGTATTGCTTCGATTTCGGTTAAAAAGGTATATTATTTTCCTAATACCTGAAAATTTAGCAAATATATTAAATAAATATCGATATTTTTTATTAAGGTTTATAATATAATTACTACTTAATCGTATCCGTTTTAGCTTTTTTACGTTACCGGGTTTAGTCGTTAATGGACGTATAATGCTGCGTTCGATTTTATATTTATTTGGTAATATATTAGTTTATAATTACACTCGGCCGGTTTTTTCAGGTTTCCGTACCGGTTTAATTTTAGTTTTTATATAATTATATCGTATTCCTTTTTATTAAAAAACGGTATATTTTTTTTTCCGTTTCCTTTTGCTATATTTTAATATAAAATTATTATTATTATAGGGATTTTATATATATTCATACGTCCGTTATGTCTGTAAAAAGACCTCGGTGCCTCTACTATGTATTATAGGGATTTTAATAAGCGTTTTTATACGTTAAACGGGATTATATTATTTTTAATCGGTAACGGTTTGGATAAAAATGGCGGTTTTAACCGGGCCGGTATTCGTTTTTATTTTCCGGCTGCTTTTGTTTAAATTTGTTCGTTTACCGTAGTTAGGGGTTAAATTAACCGGAATTTCGTTTTAAAAGCGTAATTTGTTATAAGTAGCGGTCGTATAGCGGTCCGGCCCTTAAATAGCTGCAAATCTTTACGGGGTTTACCGAGTTTTTAACAACCGGGGGACCGGATTAAAAACTCGTTATTTATATCCAAATTTTGTTTGCGCTTTTTATTAAAGCTTAGTAATTTTCCGATACCGGGGGGTATACGTGTTTAGAAAATAGGGAAAATGGTAATAGCTTTTATTTATTTAAAAGCTAATTTTTTTAATATAAATTTTTTTAGCCGGTTTTAATATACTTTTTTCGCTTTTTTAATCGCCCGTTACGCTATTTCGCAACCCCGGTTAAACGCCGGGTGCGGTTCGCCGTAATTTGCGTATTTAAATATAGCTTTATTATATTAGGGGTAAACGTCGCATTAACTTTCTTTTTTTTTTTTTTTAATATTACGATTTTCCGTAATGCGAGCAACGGCCCGGTTTTTTGCAAAACTTTTATCGGTAACGTGGTCCATTAGTAAGTGACGCACGTCAGTAAGTGACGCGTTTTCTATCGCGATTCGCGTTTCCCATTTCCAACCTTAATTCCTTAATAACCACAAATAACATCGACATCTAACGAAGCTAGGATTGTTTTTGCCATACGGGCGATTTAATCCAATGCACGATTAAATGTGCGTTCGGCAGCGAAAATTTACGATATGTTTAAAGCCACGTTACGTTACCGACCCGCTGGCCAATTTGCTTAACGCGACTACGTATTTAAATTACGGAAATTAACGGAATCCGAAAAGGAGGCGTTTGTTAAATACATATTCGAACTGGATTTTCGCGCATTTCCTTCCCGGCCTTTTGGTGTTAAAGCTATAGCTAACCGATTGCTCGCCGAACGCGACGCGGGCACCGTTAGTAAGTTCTGGGTCGAAAAGTTCGTTAAACGCCGCGCAAAGTTTAGTACGCGTTAAATTCGAAAATACAACTACCAAAAGGCCAAATGCGAAAATTTTAAGCTCGTTTTTACGTAATTCGATTTTATGCGGAATACTGTCGATAAATATGGCATTTAGGATAACGATATTTATAATTTCGACGAAACCGGCTTTTTTATAGGTATAATCGCGGCTGTTATAGTTATTATAATATCGGAAGGCCGTAATAAAGCAAAATTGGTTTAATTTAGCAATCGGAAATAAGTTACGATTATTTAAAGGGTTAATTATTGCGGTTAAGCGATCCCTTTTTTTAATATCGTTAAAAGGCAATATTACCTAACTAATTAGTACTCGGAAACCGACCTTCCACGCAATTAAATTATCGTAATAAATTTTAATAAATGGATTACGAACGAGCTCGGTTTGAAATAAATCCGGCATTTCGATAAATATATTGTAATTTATTTTACGGGGTTATATCGTTTGTTAGTGCTAAACGGATACGAAAGCTACCATTTAACAGATTTCGAGCTTTATTGCCAAAAATATAATATCGTTACGCTTTATATGCTTCCGCATTCGTTTTATTTCCTTTAACCGCTTAACGTTAGGTGTTTTAACCCAATAAAAAAAACGTACGGTTAACAAATCGAAAACCTAATAAGGTCGCACGTTAACTACGTAACCAAAATCAAATTCCTTTCGGCGTTTAAAACGGCATTTTTTAATTCTATAACTAAAAAAAACATCCAAAAAGGCTTTCGAAAGGCTGGTTTTACTTTTTTTAATCCGGATTCGGTTTTGGAAAAGCTGGATATAAAGCTACGGATTCCAACTCCTTTAAAAACGCTTTTAAATAACCCCGAACTTTGGACTTCCAAAACGCCGCGGACAGCTAAAAAAGCAATTGCGCAATCCGAATATATTAAAATTCGGATTACCAATTACTAAAGCAGCTTTTTAACACCTATACTGGCGGTTGTGGACTAAATTGCAAAAGGGACGAAAGCGATAATGCACGAGGTAGCCCTTTTCCGAGCCGAAGTATTTACGTTTCGAAAAGCGAACGAAACGTTAAGCAAACGCTGGAAAGCTAAAAAAACACGTGTTCGATTTGAAAGGTTATTTATTTATTTATTTATTTATTTATTTATTTATTTATTTATTTATTTATTTATTTATTTATTTATTTATTTATTTATTTATTTATTTATTTATTTATTTATTTATTTATTTATTTATTTATTTATTTATTTATTTATTTATTTATTTATTTATTTAT
>JNVV01000016.1:495977-527212 GCA_000733355.1 Falciphora oryzae
GCCGGCTTGGTGGATTACCCAGCCGTAACCAACTGCCCCATTTTCCGCTTTGGACCCGTCGCTATATACTATAACGTCGGTGGGGGGGAGGGTGCGGAGCCACGCCATAAATGCTTTAGCGGCTGCTTGCTTTTCTTGTGTGGTCACCGTGAGCCCCGTATATCTATAAGGGAGGTAAGCCGGGCGGGTGCACGCCGGAAGGAGTCCGGCCGTCCTTTGTAGCGAGGTCGTAAGCCTGCCGGGCAGGCCTGCCCTAGTGTCACACGGAAGAACCCGTGGACCTAACTAGTCGGCATTACGAGTCGGCCTCACGGAGGGTCGAAAACCCGCATAGGCGGTTAACGGCCCTAAAGCCAAACGGTGAAGGTCGGAAGGCAGTGTGAATCATGTACTCGATACTTCGCACGGATTACAAAAGGTCTATATAAACCCTGCCATCTCCTATGTCCTTCACGAAAGATTCCTTCCTCTTCAAGCATCTCTTGAGCCCATAAAAAGATTATCTGCAATCTAAAGATTCTTTTTCCAAGCCGTTTTTGACCCTTTGTTACAAATAATCTTTTTACGCTTTGCCCCCTGACGGAAGCCTCACTATCTTTCCTCCTAAGCTTTGGAAAGGCCCTGTTAGTTGGTACCCCCAAGCCCCAACTGTTGCCTTCCTTAGCGAATAAAACCCTGGGGCCACACCATAAACATTTTAATTGTTACCGGTGTTTTTAAACGGGTGAAAGCGAAAAGAATATACAGGAGGGTCGTTTCACCCTCTCAATCGCCTTAAAGAAACCACGGGACTTTAAAAAAGGCCGGAAGATCTTTTTTGTACTTTTGGGATTTTACTTTGCCTAAAAATACAGGGAACCGGACCCCCTTATTTCGTTTGCAACGACATCTCCTTCCCTACCAAGCGATTTTGGCATGCCGGCTATGGAATCCCCTTTTTTGCCTAGCGATTCCGGTATGTTTGCCGATACTATGCCGGCCCAATCTGAAAAAGCGGCCGGAAAAGCCCCCGAAAGCCCCTCCCGGTCTGCACCGAAAGAACGTTAAAATATACCTATGCTCGACGATTAAGGGGCACTTATCTTGTATTCGGTACCCCCTTTCGATATAGCTTTCGAATAACAAGCCCTTATATCCGTGGGACGCCTTTAAAACCCCCCGGGCTAGATGACCGAAATCTAGCGGGAATTTATTAGTACGTACGAAGCAATTTCGGCCCTATCCCGAGGTGTAAGCTAGGAAATCCTCGCCGATCGGGAACAAATCCGCGAAATTAGGACCTATTACGACCGTATTACCTACGCGTACCATACCGTCGTTTTTTTATATAAAAAAGGCCTAATCGCTTCCGCCGATTAACAAAAGGCATTCCGGCAACGGATTATCGGAAAAAGCCAGGCATTTGCACAACAAATTTGAGTTACGGTCGCCATTTTGGCCGAAAAGCAACAAATCCGTTCGGAGGCCCTAATTCAGCTCCGGGACGTTACTCGGGCCCAATAAAACCATTTGCAGGACTTATAAATACGACTTTCCACCTTTAAAGAAGGAGTTACTAACTGGGCCGTTAATAAGGATGCTTAAATCCAGGATCTCCTAACTAAGGAGCACGTATCGCCCGAAGCTTTTACTAATGCCGAACGGCGCATATTGGCCTAAACGCATCAGCTTGTTAGGGACGCCGTACGGGAAAGCCGGCGATTTGCGGCATAAGGAAGGCGGCTTAAATTAGCTACGGTATTTTCGGCCTTTTAAAGGTCGTCCCTTCCACCGGGCTCACGTTAAAGCATTTTAGAAAGGGAAGAACCCGTTTTTTTTTATAAAGAAACCGTTACCCTAATCGGCGTTTAAAACGTCGGCATTATCACGTTAGGGTTTTTAGGACCCCCTATTATCCGATAACCTTTAACGGCAACAAATTCGGGCTATTGCTTCCGCTGTTTAACAATAGTACAGGGCCGTAACGGCAAATCCCAGGCATTCCGGAAGCTTTGGAGAACTTTTTTAAGGGCCTCCCCAGGGGCCACTTAACGAATTTCCCAAGCATATTGCTATTCCTTCGGAACCTTTAAAACTTTCGGATTCCTTTTTGGAAAACGATGCCCCCGAAAATAACGGACGGGCCTTTAAAAACCCCGATTTGCGGGACTTTATTAAAGCTATCCAATAGGGAACTGCTCGCCCGCGTAATCCGATCTTTACGGCCGTTATTAACTTAGTTTAGTTTAATAAGCCACTTAGTTACGACGGCAAGGACCTGGCTAAATTTAGGCTATAGTGGCTTCGCGTTACCTCCTATATGGAAACCTACGTTGAAAGCTTTTTTAACGATATAGTTAAAATTAACTGGGTCGGGTCTTTATTTACGGAAAACGCATAAATTTGGCACCATTAACGCTTTCGGTCCCTTCGAAGCGCGCAGCTCGAAAACAATTAGCGGGCTTATTCGGCGGCTTTATAGGAACGTTTCCGGGACGTTACCGAATATTACCGTAACGTTAAAAAAATGCGGGAGCTTAAATACAAAGGAGATACCGTTCAGTACTTTATTGAGCTTTTTAACCTTAACGAAGCGGTTTAATGGTCCGGCGTTATGTTTAGGGAGCATATTTCCCGCACCTTTCCAAAGGAAATTACCAAATTGGTATATTCCCGTTGCGGAGGAGTCCCTGATACGGACGAAGAATTCCTCGCCGCAATCCAGGAAGCCGGCAAAATCTACGAGGTTATGCTCCAGGACCTTGGGCTAACCCCGAAGGATAAGGGAAAAGACGAGCCCGTTTCGACTTCGGAGCGTTCGAACGTGGGCCGTCGCCGCGGCAAGGGCTCCAAAAACAGGAACCCAAGTCCATTTTTAAGCTCCCGTTTTGGAAAGAAGGCTAACGATAAGGCCGATAAAAAGAGTAACGTTTGGATTACGACCAAACTGGCATTCGAAGGGGTTGAATAACGCGATATCGACGTACGAAAGTTGGCTAAAGCCGACTGCTGGCGCTGTGGAAGAGAAGGGCACCATACGTTAGAATGTTACGCTAAAAAGGACACTAACGGCAAGGAACTCCCTCCTGCACCGGCAAAGACGGCCGGCGCCAAGTTTATCCTTAAACGCCTTGCGATGGACGAATAGGAGGAACAGCTACAGGCTAAAAGGGCCAAAATTGCAGGCCTTGTTTCGGAAGCCCCAAGCGAAATACGAATCTTTGAATTGTCAGATTCGGAATCGGACGATGACTGTTGACAACTATCGACCATCGCTGCTGCCCGAAGGCCTTTAACGGATAAGGAGCTCGTAAAGCCGATCCTCCGTATGTATATACGGGCAAAGGGATCGAAGGAGATATTTGTTCGGGTCCTTTTGGATAGAGGTAGCGATACGAAGGTTATTTCGGACAAAATAGCCAAGCAGTTTCCAGGGCATTTGGTTGATAGAGCTATTCCTTGCATTATGATTACCTTTTTAGGGGCGGTCGAACTAAGGGCCGGAAAGCAACTAGTGGTTAACGTTACCTTCCGGCACAAAACGCACTATTTTACGGAAACGTTCGAAGTTAGTCCTACGGATCCAGATTGCGACGTTATCCTACTTTTCGTATGGCAAAAGCAACACCTACCGTTGGTTTATTAGATCGCGACCTTCGGGATATCCGTATAAATTCGGACAAGTGCCGGAAGTGTAACAAGCCCCGGGCCTGGAAGCTATAGAACTTACGGCCCCTAAAAGGCTTACGCTTTCGGAAGGATATGAAAACGGTCGAACCCGTAGTTATTGCGGCTATTAAGTACGGGTATGGTATTCCTTCCTTTGAGGAAGTGGCTAAAGCAAATTCGGACGGTTTCGAATCGGTACCAGAGGAGTTTAGGGAGTTTTTTCCTATTATAACGGAAGCGGCCGTTACCTGTTTTTCCGATCATTAGCTTTGGGATTACGAAATTTACTTTAAAAAAGGAGCTTAATTAACCTATAGCCCCTTATACCTAATGAGCTAAAGGGAATTGGATGTTTTAAAGCTGTAGTTGGAAAAGCAAGTACGAATTGGTCGGGCTAGGCCATACAAAATTGCCAATAGTTCGCCTTTTATGTTCGCAAAAAAGAAAAACCCCCTCGATTTTTTAAAAGTGGTGGTTAACTATAAGGACGTAAACGCTAAAACGATTTCGATTCAGTGCCTTATCCCGCTTATTACGGAGCTTTAGGATCGATTTCGGAATGCCAAATGGAAAACGAAAATCGACCTTAAAACCGGGTTTAACCTAATTCGGATAAAAAAAAAAGCACGAATGGTTTACGGCCTTCCGTTGCAAATACGGCGTTTTTAAATTTACGGTTATGCTTATGGGCTTTATTAACGCCCCCGCCACCTTTTAAAACATAATGAACCATATTTTTATAGACTTTATCGATGCCGGGCTCCTCGTATATTTGGATGACCTTTTAATATACGTAAAAATTAAGGAATAATACGATAATTTGGTAAAGGAAGTGCTTCGCCGCTTTACTAAATATAACCTGGCCGTGGCCCTTCGCAAATGCGTTTGGGGGGTACACGAAATCGAGTTTTTTGGTTACATAATAGGACCCAATGGCATCGCAATATTTAAGGATAAAGTAGACGCTATCGTGCAATGGGAAGCCTTTAAATGCTTTAAAAACTCCCAATCCTTTATTAGCTTCGCTAATTTTTATAAGAGGTTTATTAAAAGGTTTTCCAAAATCGTTAAGCTTATAACGACGGCTAACGCCCTATTTAAAAACCAATAGCGATAGACCCCCGAAATGGACCAGGCCTTCAAGGCTTTTAAAATCGCTTTCGTTTCGCTTTTAATACTCCGGCATTTCGACCTATCTTTTTTAGCACAAATTGAAATGGACGCTTTGGATTTTGCCTTTAAAAGGGTGTTATCCCAAAGGGACCCCGAAACCAATAAACTATACCCCGTTGCTTTCCATTCACGCAAAATGTCGCCCGCTGAAATCAACTATAAAATTTACGATAAAGAACTTTTGGCGGTCGTTAATTGTTTCGTTAAATGGAAGCATTACCTCGAAGGGGCAAAGCACCGGATAAAGGTTTATACGGATTACCGGAACTTCGAATATTTCCTAACGGCCAAAATCCTTAATCGAAAACAAGCTAAATAGGCACAATAGCTGGCTGGTTATTAGTTTATAATCAACTACCGGCTAAAAAAGCAAAATGAAAAGGCCGATGTGCTATCGAAATTACCCCAATATAAGCCTAAAAAAAGGGGAAGTGAGGACCAGCCGATTACAACGATTTTGCAAAAAAAACACTTCCTAGTAAAAATTTCGGCCTTGGAAGGATAAGGAGATAACCCTATGGAAAAAGTTTTGCCGCAAAAAGCACCTTTTTTCCTCCTATCCTTAAGCCGGCTTTGCAGTATTCCAATCCTAAAATAAGCTACGGAATTTACTAATAAAGTTAAGTAAGCTGGTATATCGGATTCCGAATATTAGGGCCGCTTTTAAAAGCCCGAAAAGGGTGAAGAAATTGAGGATAGCTTCCTTTATTATAAGGAAAGATTGTGGGTGCTAACAGAGGCCTTGCAAAAGGAAATCCTCGAGTCCGAACATAATACAAAAGTCGCTGGACATATAGGTATGGATAAAACTTTCGAATTAATTACTCGGCACTTTTAATGGCCCAATATCGAAGCAAAAGTCCGGGAATACGTAAAGGGATGCTTGGAGTGCTAACGCAATAAGGCTTTAAAGCATGCCCCTTTTGGACCCCTATAATTTATGGAGCTGTATTACCAGCTTTGGAAGACGGTGGCTATAGACTTTATTACGGACCTCCCTTTAAGCGATAGGTGCGATTCAATCTGGGTAATGGTAAACCCTTTTACTAAAATGGCGCATTTCGTCCCCTTTAAAGTTGAGGGTAAAAAGTCGGATAACCTTATCCGCATTTTCGCCAAAAAATATTAGCAACTGCACGGTGTGCCTTTGAATATTATCTTTAATAGAAATTCCAGATTTACGAGCCATTTGTGGAAAGATTTCCTCCGTTTGGTAGGCATTAAGCTAAAAATAAGCACTGCTTTTTATTCCTAAACAGATGGATAAACCGAAAGGTTTAACTAAAGTTTGGAAGCCTACTTTAGGTTTTTCGTAAATTATAAAATAATTAATTGGGTTAAGCTGTTACTTACGGCGGAATTTGCTTATAATAATATATTTTTAGCAAATACCTCCATTACTCCCTTTTTCGCCAACTACGGGTACCACCCAGCTTCTAATAATCCCCTTTTCCTAAAACGAATACGCAATCCAGCAAGCCAATTTTACCGGCATTGGATAACCCAAATGTACGAAAAAACTAAATAATACCTTAAAAAAGCCCGGGAACGAATAAAACATTAGGCCGATAAAAGGAAAAGCCCTTCGCCGGTCCTTACCGAAAAATAGTTCGTTATGTTAAACGCCCGGCACATAAAAACCCGTCGCCCCGCTAAAAAATTTAATGCTAAAATGCTCGGGCCCTTCCGGATTTTTAAAGTTATCTCTCCCACGGCGGTACGATTAGCCCTACCTAAAACCTGGAAAATCTATAACGCTTTCCACATATCCCTTATCGAACCCTACCGCTTTAGCATTTAAATACGACCTAACCCTAACCAGGTATTACGGAAAGCCTTTTCGGTTATAGGAGATTTCGTTATAAAGAAAGTTATAAATTTTATGGATATAAACGGGAAAGTTTGTTACTTTGTCCAATGGGAGGATTACCTACGTAAAAAGGACTGGACGTGGGAACTTTGGGAGCATTTCGATACCGACGGATTTAAGCAATACGTTATTGCTTTTTATCGGCTTAACCCCGACAAGCTTAGGGACCCCCGCGTGCTACAAAACATAGGTACGGCCGCATCCCTTAAGCGGGTTTCGGAAGGTTTCGAAACGCGCTTTAGAAAAAGGAGGATAGTGTTACACGGAAAAACCCGTGGACCTAATTAGTCGGCATCACGAGTCGGCCTTACAGAGGGTCGAAGACCCGCATAGGCGGTTAACGGCCCTAAGGCCAAGCGGTGAAGGTTGGAAGGCAGTGTGAATCATGTACTCGATACTTCGCACGGATCACAAAGGGTCTATATAAACCCTGCCATCTCCTATGTCCTTTACGAAAGATTCCTTCCTCCTCAAGCATCTCTTAAGCCCATAGAAAGATTATCTGCAATTTAGAGATTCTTTCTCCAAGCCGTCTTTAACCCCTTGTTACACCTAGGTCCCCGGGCGTTAAAAATCGGCTTGGCCGCTGCGGCTAGGGGGTGATCCTCCGGAACCGTCTTTATGCGGGCCGCAAAACGGAGGCGGGCTTGTTCCAAAAGCACTTCGGCGCCAGGAATGCCGGATTCGTAATGCAAAGCGTTTATCGGTATAGTTTTCTAAGCTGGTACCACTGCCCGGAGTGACGCTTGTAGGGCTTTATCAACCCGTTCGATTAGATGGCCTTGCCGGGTACTTTGCTGTTGTGCCGGCTTGTACGGGTGTGGTTTAGTTTTGCCCCTATACCACACTTCGGCCCCGTATAAAGCCGTAGGGATTATAACCGTTATAACGGCTTTGTGAACCGAATGTGCCGGTATCCCCCCTATCGAACTCGTTAGCCCCCGGAGGTGGTTAGCAACGCCTTAGGCTTTTGCAACCCTATGGTTGACGTAAGGGCTAAAGTTGAGCCGTTGGTCGAAAAGGACCCCTAACCACCGTAAAGCTCCTGTAGCTTGTTGAATGGTAAGGCCTTCCGCCGTAACCGGCGGGGTTGTGGTGTTTCTCCGCCTAGAGAAATGCATAAGCTCGCACTTCCCCGGGTCGAAAGCCACTTTATTAGCTCTTCCCCAACGAAGGATTTCCGTTACCGTAGCCCCTGCTTTACGGGAGCACTCCTCCGGGGTGCCTCCCGTTACGCAAATGCCTATATCGTCCGCATATCCGTACCTGACCGCTTTTGCTTTGGGCAAGATTTCGGCCATATAAAGCATAAATAGGACCGGTGATGCCGGTGACCCTTGGGGTAGCCCGCAGTCCGGGGAAAAAGGGGGAGCCGTAGCGTCTTCCAAACGCACATTAACCACCCTGTTTCCTGCGAAGGATGATACCCATTGTACGAGCGTTGGGTCCCACCCTTGGTCTAATAGCCTCCGGAGGAGCCTCTGGCGGAGTACGGCGTCGAAAGCCCCTTGTACGTCCATAGTGACGAGGGCGGCCGTTTTGCCCTTTTGGAAAGCCCGTTCCACCTCATGGGCCACGCATGCCGTTAGATCGGTGGCGGCCTTTTTGGGGGTAGCCCCGGCGTGTTGCGGGGCTATCAGCCCGTGCTGCAACGCGAGGGATGCCATCCGCGAAGCTACCAAACGCTCCAACCCCTTCCCCAAACACGGGAGCAGGGCTATTGGGCGGTAGGATTTCGGATCCGTCATATCCTCTTTATTCGGCTTCTTTAGCATTACCACCTCCGCGGTGCGGAAAGGGCCCGGGTGGTGCCCGGCCCTAAGGCAAGCTTCGAAAAGGGCCTTAACGTATTCCCCTATTGCCGGCCATGCCGCTGTAAGCAGCTTAACCGATAGGGAGTCGACGCCCGGAGCCGTGTTTGCCGTGCCAACAGTGCACTTCCGGCATTCTTCTAGGGGGACGTAGGGGTCCCACGGGAGTTGTGCGGTCCCTTGGGGGGCCCTTTGCTGCAACGGGTCCTCCTGTAGGTCGTCCTCCGCCGTAAACCTACGGAGGATTTTGCGGCCTAATGCTTCCGCTTTATCCGCTGGGGCTATTATAACCTCCCCGTCGATGGGTATTTGCGCCGAGGTGCAGGGCTGCTGCGCAAATTAGGGCCGTGGTGCAGCACAGGGTGGCAGGATAGTTGTGCCGTGTGGGTTCGATGTAATCCTTCAGCTTGGCCCGTCTTGGCGATATACCTGCGCCTTCTCGAGGCCCAATCGTGCCGGCGATGTCAGCATCACGGCCAGGGGGGCGGCGGGCCCACGCTTGAACTCGTCCTGCCGTCTTCAAGACGCTGAGTGGTGTGTTTGATGGTTGATTTCCGGCGATGAGGTCCTCAGCTGGCTGTCGAAAGTGGAAGGCCAGTAATTTCTGCTGACGACAAGCCAAAAGATTTTGTCTGACCTGACACATCGACCAAAAAAAAAACACGGACCATCCCATACAATGTGCTACTTGCGCGGATTAAAAGCATCCGCTCTGAAACAGCCCTCCGGGGTTCAGCGCGGGCGGGCAATCTGTCGGATTTTAGTGACATTTTTCCTCATAGAAAATTAGCGGTGAACCAATGTACTTCCGTTTTTTCGCATGAAACGCTCAACTGCATGAAGCCGGGGTTGGCTCCACTACCAACCCCCCTGGATATGCAACCTGCCAATGCGTTTATTACTGCAAATACGCGAAAAATGAAGCTATTCAGGCGAGGGTTAGGTCAATCAGGGCGTCTTTTTCGTCTTGATTAAGGCGATCAGCCGCTTTTGACGTAAAAGTATCGCTTTCCTCTGTATTCGTGCAGTCCGGAGATGATACCTCGTACTCCTCCGATGTATATTTGCCCGGCAGAGGAACTCCCAAGGGCTGATCTGCACCGTACTTATCCCTCTAGTAGGTTTGCACGACCTTCCGGACCGTGCCCTCGTTTCGTTGGGTAAGCCTCCAAAGCGTGTAGGGAGAGAGTTTCTCGGCAGGCTGCCAATCTAAAGGAAGGAACACGTCGTTTTCTGCCCTGCCAGATTGCAGGCGGGCAAAAAGAAAGCCTCCTTTTGTAGGGCATGGAATCGATCGTCGCGCTTTCGGCGTTGTTGCCAGTATTTGTTAAAAAGGGCGGCTTCGTTTTTTAGGGCGGCCTTTTAAGGGCCAACGAGATCGGTTATCTCTTTGCCCTTTGCCCTTTGCAATCGCATGCGCGCCCGCAATTGCCTAAAGCGATCGCCCTTTTACCGTTTGTATTCTTTTAACCAATGCTTAAGTATTTTCAATTCCGATTTGAGATTTTTGCCCCGCAGGCGCCGGCGTTCCCTCCGTTTGAAAGCGAGGCGGTTATTTTCGTTATTAATTGCCCGGAAACGCGCGTCGCCAACGGAAATAGGCCCGACTTTAGTGATTAAGCGGTTAAAAGAAGCTCGTTGTTTACGTTCGACTTTAGCTTGCTCGCGCCGGCGGAGCTTTTTAATCGCCCGGGCGCCGGCGAATATCGCTGCGTGCGAAGCCTTTTTTATTTTTAAAAAAACGTAAATTATCGTTGGCGAAACCGGCCTGCCCGAAAAAGCGGAAGAATGCAGGCGTTCCTTAAGCCAATCCTCGTACGGAATGATCGCCGATAGATTTAACGAAGGAATTTTAACCTCTTTCTAATTAAAAGCGAGCAAATCCGGCGAGGGCGTTTTTAACGGAGGTAAAGGCTCGCCGTTGTCGTTAAAAAAAAAAGGCGTAAAATTGACCTTAGCGCTTAATCTGGCAGATTTGTTTAGTCGCATTAGGGATATACCTTACCTTTTCCGTTACTACCGTTTTAAATTTGGCTAAAGTTAGCAGATCCTCGAAATTATCAAACATAATTTAAAGGTTAAACGGCGAAAGCCCGCATTTCAACCACGCTAATTTCACCGTACTAACTTTAAACGCGCGCCGGCGCATGTTTTTAAAGCCGTTTAAAAACTCCAGGCGATTATAATCGAAGGCGCCAAGTTTAGTTTGCCGTAAAAAATCCGTTTAATGCGCGCGTTTGTAGGCAAAAAAGATCCCGATGTTGAAAGGCTGCAATTTGTACGTTATATACGGAGGTAAAAGGAAAAGGATAACTTTCGCCTGTTGGCATTTTTCCTAAAAAAAAAAAAAAGGTAAGGTAAAATCCGTGGTTATCGATTAGTAACAAGCGGTAATCGGTAGGCGCTAACAGTTTTATACTTTTTAAAAAATGATTTAGCCACTTAAAGGCAACAATATCGTTAATCCAACCGTTTTCGCTCGTAAAAAGTATCGTTTCAGGCTCGAAAAAGTTGTATACGTATTTCCCGCTAATATTTACGCCGGCTATAATAACGAACGGCGGGATCGTTATGCCGGAGGCTAAGCAGGTTTCGATAATCGTTATGAGCGACCGGCGATCCGGATCGTTTTAAAACTAAATTTTAATATCAATATAGCATCAAACAAAGCTCCTTTCGAATACGCTAACCCGGAAGCCGGCTTCGTTGGAGTTCCAGTTATTTTCGTTATTAATTCTATGCGTATTTACGCAATGTTTATATACGTCGAATTATTTTCGTAAAACGACTTTATTTTGGGTAGCGCGCTTTTAACCCGCTTTCGGTTTGCCTCGCATACGTTTAAAAAGGTGCGAATGCTTCGTAAGCCATTTTTGCGCCCATTTTTTTCTAGCCTCTTTCGCAGGCGGCCTCGCTTGTTTGTTAACGATCGAATTAACGGTTTGAAGGAGGGTAAAGGAAGTGATCGCGGATCTTGGAAACCATAGGGTAAGTTAGCCCTAAAACCCCCGCAAAGTTGCCTTACCGTTACAAACAACCTTACTAACTGATAAAAAGCCTCTAATTTACCTAGGCCAATAAAGCGAAATCTTCGGCCTCGTTTAGCAATTTGTTGTGCCCGCCGTTATTTAAGCAGGAGCTTACGCCCTTTAGTCGCTTTTGAAGCGTGCGTTCGTTGATTCCGTAGTGCTTTGCGGTACGCGCGGCGCTTTTGAACCGGCCGGATTTGATATTTTTAACGGCAGCCAAAACGCGGGCTTCCGTTACCCGGGCTTTGGACCGCTCACTTTCGCTGGATTTTCTGGCCATTTTGGTGGGATTTCCTAGGGGAAAACAAGCCGGCAAAGCAGCGTACAATTTGATTGTGGCAGGCCGGCGCGGGGTTGCTAGTTACGATCGCGATTATAAACGCGTAAGATTCCCTTTTATTGAAATTTACGCGTTTTTTCCTGTTATTGCATCAAGCCCGTGCGCTATGCAGTTGAGCGATTCATACCCCTGTTGAGAGGTACATTAGTTCACCGCTAATTTTCTATGGGGAAAAATGTCCTTAAAATCCGATAGATTGCACGGAATCCGACAGATTGCCCGCCCGCGTTGAACCCCGGAGGGCCGTTTCAGAGCGGATGCTTTTAATCCGCGCAAGTATCCCCTTGAGTGCTGTTAGCCTACCGACCACCGTACAAGGAAATCTTTTATGGGTCAAGCCACAGTGTGTTGTTGTGACTTGAAGGTACTAATCTGCAGAAGAAAACACGGGTTGACTGCTAGGTTTGTGACGTACCTCGCTGGTCCAAAAACTTTGGTCGATACCTGAATTCTGGGCCAAATTTGGTGGACACGCAAGTACTTCAAAATTCAAGGGCTGGTTAGCCGAAAAGAGTGTGATCAGCACTCAAGGGGATGGTCCGTGGTTTTTCTTGGTCGACGCGCCTGACTAGTCCGTTCAGGATGGTCGACTCGGGGCTAAGATGTCCAAAAGCCCACCGAGAGGCCAGGGGTCTGCATTGGCGCTGACTGAAAGTGGCGCTGACGCCGATCGATCCACATCCCCGCCCTCGGCGCTATAATAATCGAGAAAATCACGTCATGTCTCGTCTCATGCCGACTTCCATCAATCATGTTTGTTTGTATGCATGCAGCACAAGAATCTACAACCAAGAGCCAGGGGCCAGCCAGCAAATCAGTACGTGGAGGGAGTCTGCGCGAGCCGGCCACCGTCCACGACCAGGATGAGCCCATCGCAGTAAGAACCGGCCCGGCTCGCCAGGTACAGGATTGTTCCCCCCATCTCGTCATACCCTCCAAACCTCCTGGCCGGGATCCAACGCGGGTCTTCGGGTGCCTCGTCCTCGGGCCTGCGCTCGCCGATGAGCGCGGAAGCGAGCTCCGAAGGGAACACTTTACCGTGTGTTCCCGGTGGTTAGCAGAGGGACACGACGAAAAGAGACCGAGAAACAGGAAGACAGCCGACTACTTACGTCCCGGAGCGAGCCCGTTCACGCGAATCCCATGCGTCGTCAGCATGGTCGCGGCAACCTTGGTCAGCTGGATCAGAGCCGCCTTGCTGCCGCCATACGAGGGCGGCGAGCGAATGGATTTGAGGTAGCCGGCGACGCTGGCGTTGAAGATGACCTGGCTCTGTACCGAGGGCGCCTTGCCGCCAGGTGTCAGGGGCGCGCCATAGCCGCCCTTCTCCACGGCGTGCTTGTTCCCGGCGTCGAGCAGCTCTAGGAAGCCGAGCATGGTGAAGTAGGCGCCGGTGACGTTGAGGTGGAAGGTTGCCGTCATGGCGTCCATGTCAACCTCGTCGAACATGGTCTTCTTCAGCTCCGAGATGCTTTTGGTTGGGTCCCAGTGGTTGCCGGGCCCGAACTGGCCCGAGTTGCACACCACGAGGTTGACATAGCCCGTCTCGCCCGTCACTCTGTCCACCGCCGCCTGGATAGAGGGTTTTGACGTCACGTCACATTGGACCGGGATGATCTTGCCCTCGCTGCCAGCCGCGGCCTTCTCCAGCGTCTCCAAGCGACGGCCGAGGATGAAAACCTTGCTGGCGCCGTTGGCAACAAGCGCTTGGGTCATCTACCGGAAATCAGCATGTGTGCTTCGAGCCTAACGGGCGGTGCAGTGTTTCGCTCACCATTAGGCCGATGCCGGTGCCGCCGCCAGTGATGACAGCGACGAGGCCGTCCACCCGGAACATTGCGGACGCGTCTGTCATCTTGTTCGATATTTTGCCCTTCCTTCTTGTGATTGGCTAATACCGGGCGATGGTTGGTCCGGATGAATCTAGGCAGTCCGGTGAGTTAAAAGGGGCAACAGGCGAGGGAAAACGTGGGTTTGCTGTGGCAACACACAAAAGTAATATTGAAAATCTCAACAATGATGAACCCGGCAGATTATCGCGGAGCCTGGAAATATATACATACCAACGTCGGGCTTTGGGTTGGGAGAGGGGTTGCACCGGACGGAGGTGGGCATTATTGATTTGGGGAACTCCGCGTCCGACTCCGGCCCCGAGAGCGCGCGCCCTCTCGACCTTACTTACGCACTAGGAAATCCGCGCGTGGTTACACGACCGACCAGGAGTCTCGAAGGGCTTGAGACATGGGCGAGCCGATTCGCTGCCACTCAGGCTGGGGCGGAGGACGAGCAGCGAATAGGCAAGGTCATGGATAATTGAGTTCATACGGGGGCACCCGGGTTTACTAGACGCTGACTATTAATCTTCCTCGTCATCTGTGGCCTCAGACGCCTTCTCAGCGGCGGCCTCTTTGCTACCATTTTGAGAAGGAGCGCTGATGTTGATACCGCTCTTGCCGCCCACAGACTGGCTGCCGTCGGCCCCCTTTGTGATGCCCAAGTTCCCGCCAACGTTGGTAACCCCGCGGTTTGGATCAATCGTGATCCCCAAGTTGTCCTTGAGCTTTTCCGCCTCCTTGACAGCTTGAACCTCACCCGACTTGGCCTTGCCCCCGGCGGCCTCCTTGGCCTTTTCTCCCTTCACGGCCTCGGCCTTTTTCCCCTTCGTGGCCTCAGCATTTCCTCCCTTTGCAGCATCAGCCTCATCCTTGGCAGGTGCAGTAGCGCTCGCGTCCTTGGATCCCTTAGCCTTCTTTTCACCGGCTGGCGCCCCGATGTTGATGCCACTCTTCCCGCCGATAGATTGGCTGCCGTCGGAGCCCTTTGTGATGCCGAGATTTCCGCCGATGTTGGTAACGCCACGATTCGGGTCGATGGTGATGCCGGCGTTGTTCTTGAACTTTTCCGACTCTTTGACGGCTTCCACTTCCTCGGCCTTAGCGGCAGCCGCTCCATCTCCACCCTCGGCAGCCGCCTCGTCGGCATCGTATTCTGTAATCGTGACGCTCCCGTCTTTTCCAACCTTCACGTCGCCGTCTTTCACGCCCACCACCTTCCCCTCTTTCACTATCTCAACTTCCCCTTCCTCTCCCCCTTTTCCCTCTCCTTTCTTCTCTCCCTCGAGGAAGGGCTTTCCGCCAACAATGATGTTGGCCCGGCCCGCGAGGCTCCCCTATGTACGTCGTCAGTCAAGCAAGCGTCTTCGATGTAGATGCGGAAATCCATGGAAGGGCCATACCAAAAACCTGCCGACGTTCAACAACCTCGGTTCCTGACTGCAGACCGCAAGCTGGAGGATGGCCATGATAGCCAGGCACGGCCTGGACAGCAACATGTTGACTGAGGCCCACGTCCAGCGCGGATGACAAGGAGCCGCTCAGTAGCAGAGTGAGGCGCGTGGGGAAAGGCCTAAGACCAAGGGGCTGGATGTCAAATACAGTGCTCCACCAGGGGCGAAAGAGGTTGTGGAAACAAGCACTGAGTTGCGCAGCCAAGAAAACTGACAACCCTGCAAGTAAACGCGGGAGATGCGAGGGAAGAAAGGAACATAGCACGGTCCAAGGAAAGCCAGGACGATCAAGCCAAGACAAAAGGATCATATATATATGTATGTATTTTGCCTCTGGCTACTGGATTCAGGGAGATTCCCATCCATGATCGGCGTGTTTGAGACAGATCACGCATATCAGTTGCCAGAATCTACATGGTATTTTGCCGCCGGGGGGTCCGGGCCTTGCCTACCAGATGCTCGGGACGGCGTCGGGAGGACAAGGCCGGAGGGGCAATGGAGTGGCATTGCCTGTCCCCAAAGGCCTGTTCGGAATGTGCCGCCGGCCAGATAGGGAAAGTTTTGAAGAGAAGCTTCAGGATGGGTTTCATGCGACTTTTCGCATCGAGGGGTTCTAAGAACGAATGTTGCCGACATCGAGGTTAATGTGAGCGGGTACACCCTTTTTGCACCCAGAAAGTCTTGGCACGCCTACATCTCTGGCCTCAGACGCCAACTCGAAACATGACGACGAAGCAAGGGTGGGTTCTTGGCGAGTAAGTCGGTAGACGGGAGGTAGGGGTGTTGGAGATGTCAGATCTGAGAGACGGCGGGCCGGTTCGCTGCCAAATCTCGGGGAGCTGAAGAGCGCTCGGTTCTGACAGAGAAACGGGAGCGTCATAAAAGACAAAAGGTGCAGTGTGTGCTTTTTTTCCTCCTTTTTTTATGTCGAGCGGAGTCGAGCAGAAAACAGCAGTCTACAGGGTTCTATTCACAGCCATATACCACATGAGCGAGGTCACGTGCAAAGTCACTGGTTGTTCAATGGATGTCAGTTGTCAAAAAAGAACCTCGGTTAGGTGGGAGCCACACGGGCTCGTGCGGCTGTCCTCCATGGATCCAGCGTTTTCCAATTCTCCCCTCGAAAATCACCCGCGATTCACCCGCACAACAACCGAGAAATCGCCTGGAGGACTGGGCCTCTGCGCTTGGCTGGAGCCGATTGATAGCTGAGAGGACAAACAGATTGCGCCTCTCCATCCCGCTCGTTTAGTTTGCCCGAGTCAACGAGGCAGGGCGCGCGCGCGTCCTGGGCGCCGCGGCGGCCAACCATGGCGTCGCCAAGTTACCCGCCGCCTGCGGCCGTTGCCACGACCGCCGCTACGACCGCGACCGTCACCACCACTGAGGGTGGCGGCACCCTTTTTGTCGGTGCCTCTGGCGATCCTGCTGCCCCAGGCGTTCCTGCCACATCTGCCCCTCCGACGTCATCGACCCCCACGGTCCAACGGCCGCCGGCGCCCGATCTGCAGGACGCCCCTGGAGCTCGCGCACCAGCAGAACAGCAACAGCTCCCCTCTCCAACAGCCAGTAACCATCAACATGGCGGCCTGAAATACGAGTCGTCCGCAGGCTTGCCGTCGGCCATCGCGTCGGCGCACCATACCCTGCAAGTGCTGGAGGCCGTATCCAACGTCTCCTCGGCTCCGCCCCCAGCGCCCGTGTTGCCTGACGGCGCCAGCTTGCAGCAACAGCAGCACGAGCCGCATCATCAGCAGCAGTACCATTACCCCGTCCTGGCTCCGTCGCCCCATGGCCTCGAAGACCAACATCACCAGCAACAACAGCAGCAGCAGCGGCTACAATACTCGGCCTCGGCTGCTGTCGCCCACCATGACCAGAGTGGCAACCCACACGGCTATGACCACCGGATTCAGTACTCCCCGTCTGCCGCGTCGCCGCCAACGCCGGGTGGCGGCTTGCCTCAAGCTGGGCCGGCCATTCACTCACATGTCAAGCAGACCCGGCTGCGGCGCGCATGCGATATGTGCAGCGCGAGGAAGGTCAAGTGCGACGAAGCTGGCCCGCCATGCAAGCCGTGCAGGTCGCTCAATGTCGAGTGCACATACACGCGCGAGATGAAGCGCCGCGGCCCTCCAAACAAGCATGCCGAGGCGGCCAGGGCAAAGCGCGCCCGTATGGAGGCCGCAGCGGCAGCAACTCCAGGCTGGAACAATGCCGCGGAGATGCTTGCCTCGATATCTTCTAGCACCGACCTCGGAGGCCAGGCCCGACAGCAGCCACATGAGCAGGTGCCGCAGGGAACGCAGCCTCAGAACCAGCAGGAGTCTAGTGCCCCTCTCGATGCAGAGGCCATCGCCCCGTGGCCCACCCTTGCGCTGCTAGTCGACGACTTCTACACCTACATCCATCCCCTGATCCCCTTTCCGCATGAGCCGACCTTCAGGCGCTCGTTCGCGGCCCGCGAGGACAAGACCAACCCCGAGTTTTTGGCGTTGCTGGCCAGCATGATCGCCACGCTGGTGGCCTCGTTCCCCCGTGCTGCACGGCTGCACCTCAAGTCGCAGCGGAATGCGTCTCTCTTCCCCAGGGCCATAGCGCTCATCGAGCGGTGTCGGGTTGTGGCCATGATGGCACGGGGCCCCACGTTTGCCGCCAAGGAGTCCATGTCGATTCACGACGCCGCTACGAGCTACTTCCTCGGCCTAGCCGCCGCGTACACGATGCAGTGGAAGATGTGCCGCCGTTTCATGGCCGAGTGCATCTCCTTCACGCGCGAGCTCAGCCTGCATCGCTTCAGACATCTCGACCCAGTTTTGGGCCCCGGTGGTATCGAGTATGGCTCGCCTGATCGACCGGTGGACCATGTCGAGGACCAGATTGGCAAGCGCATATTTTGGGTTATGCTCGTGGGCGTGAGGTCAATGGTGCAACTGGGCGCCACCCACAGCGAACTGCCGCTACCCCCGCCTACCCCGGCGGAGCCCTATCCCGACTTGCCCCTCGAGGTCGACGACGAGTACATCACGCCGACCGAGATCCTGGCACAGCCAGCCGGCCGTGTCTCGCTTCTGACGGGGTTCAATCAGGGCATTAAAATATATATGACCATGAACCCAATCGTCAGCGTTGAGCTGTCATACGGAATCAACAGCCTCTCGCTCGAGGATCAGGAGGAGATGCTGACGGGCTGTCTCCACGCTGCCAAGCACGCCACCGACGATCTGCCTCCCGAGTTGAGGCTCAATATCGACCCTATGCCCTCCTGTCCGGATGCGAACGGCGGTACTGCCCCTGGCCCTGCCGGCCCGCCGCTTGCCCTGCCGCTTGCCGAGGCATTTGAGGATGCGCCAGGCTTCCAGTACTTCCCGCCAGCATATCCCAACTCGCAGCCGGCAAACGATCTTCGGCGCGTGATTGAGAATCAGCCTGAGCGTCGCAGGCTGCTGCAGTTCGAGATACAAAAGGCAAACATCTACGGGTCCCAGCTGGCCACGCGCTCCTACTACGTCGAGAGGTGCTTTAACCTTCGGGACGCTCACCGCGCCCGGGTGGCAAGCTATACGAACGGGGCGAGGACTGACCCGGCCCAGTCGGACCAGCCGGCTTCGATTGGCAGCCCCGATAGCCACCCGGCTGGGGCCGCGAGTGGCACCGGCACCGATCCGTGGGCTTCGGAGCGGGAGCTCATCGTGCAGAACCTCCTCATTGTCCTCGCATCGATTCCACAGCGCAGCATGGAGCCTAATGGCGGATCGATCATTAACAAGATCCGACAGGTGGCATCAACGCTGCTGGCCGACGCACCCGAGCGCAAGGGTCCTGTAGCCGTTAGGTCCGAGGAGATGCTGAGACATTTCGTCGACATCCTCCTGCGTCTGGAGAAGACAGGTGGGCCGGGTAGAGGCAGCGGTCCAGCGGTTGCTGCCGCCGCCGCCGCGGGTATCGCAAATGGAACGTCGGGTGGCTTCGATTCCGGGCTGGATGCTGGAGGAGTCATGACACCAATGGACGAGGAGGAGGAGCTGCGCACCTGGGCAGACCTTCGCGAAACCCAAATGCGGTTCGCCCAGAACGGCGGGTTTGTGGGTAACCCCTGATAGTGGCTTGGCTCGGAGCACGTTGTCTCTGCCTTACAATGGATCAGGTGTCTGTATCAACAAAATTGTTCATCAGTGGCGCCATTTTCACCTTTGATTTGGCCATTTGGTAACTTGGTCTTCATTTCGCATTGTACCCAAGGCGTTCAAAGTGCGGCTGACTGGCGACGGTTTATTCTTGTGTTATGATGTATACCTGGAGAACACAAAATCCTGGACAAATATCAGAATTTTATCGCGATGGGTGCACGCCGGTCGCCTTTTTGATCGAGCCCGGAGACGAACGAAGAAGAGACAACGGAGCGCGAGTCCACAGCCCCGGCGTTTTCCGTCCTCCAACCTCGGGCAATCAGACTTGTGGCGCCTGGGTCTGTCCGTGCAGAGTGGCGGCGCGCATGCGGATCGGGCCGGCGTCCATGTAGGTCCTGAGCTCGGTGGCCTTGAACCCCGCGAAGCCGCCCTCGCCCTGGCCGACGGGGGCGAGCTCCACGACGTTGAACTCGCGGATGGCGATGGCCTGGAGCTCGGGGTCGTCGCTGAGGACGGTGGTGCTGGTGCTCTCGTACATGACGGTGCGGCCGGCGGCGCCGTCGCCCTTGGGCACGTCCCAGGCGCGGTGCAGCTCGTGGCTGAAGCTGGCCAGCTTCTGGGCGCGCACGAGCAGCAGCGGCAGGACCTGCTCCGTCGTGCTGGGCGGGTTGTTGTTGATGGTGAAGGTGGCGCCCGGCGCCATGACGGCCGTCAGGGCCAGCGCCTCGCCCTCGGGGTTGAGCGAGTCGAGCACCGGGAGGAGGTACTTGAGGAAGCGGAGGCCCGGCGAGGCCGAGTCGGGGATCGAGCGCAGATCTCCCTCGTAGAGGGACGTCGCGGCCATGGTGAATGAGGTCTATCTTTCTTCTTGACCGAACTGGTACTGAGATTACCGATGGGGACAAGCTTCTGGGACTATCGCAGCGTGGACTCGGCGGCTTTTTTGAATGCTGGCACTTGCGCACAGGCCGCGTGTCGCTAGTCTGCCGCCAGTGCGGCAGTGACTGTCAGATGCTGTCTGGGAATTATTACAGGCGCCATCTCCCCTGGGTTTTATCCAGATCCGGCTGTGTCCGCCCAGCGCCGGCTCGGTGACAGGCTGAGCAACCCGGGACCGGAAGATTTCTGATCAGGCCGCCAAGGCAATGCGACGGCGGCTATCCGCTCCGCGCCTCCCAATACTGCTGCCGGTTATAGGCATATTGACTTGCACCGTATAGCAAGGCCTGAAGTTACGTCGTGCGAGGCTGACATGAAAAAAGAACTAATTACCCATGATCAACCTTGCTCACTAGGCGGCACACATCTCCAAAGACCTAACGACCTTGGTGAAGAATTCGTGGGCAAAGGAATCGTCGTTGGTCATCTGGTAGATTCAGCGGGTCCTTGGTAACAAACTTTCCTGCCCAGGATCTCGACTTCAGGTTCCCCTTCTTCTCGCTCGGCACAGCGTCGGCCAGGATCCCCCACCGGCCCACCTCGCAAAGCGCCACTCTACGTAGGTCTGATCGGTAAGTAACGGCCAGGGGCAAAGTAACTCTGACAACAGGGATCCTGGCGCATTGTCTGTGGAGATTCAAAGGCCAATCAAAAAGCCGTCAATTTGGTAGGCTAAAAGTGGTACTTTTGACTCACCACCGACTTCAATCTGATCCTGTTGCTTCAATTTTGATGCTGTCAATATCATTTTAAAGCTATTCCCACCTTTGCTTTACCACTTCGTGTGCATGCCGTTGGCGTTGATCACGTCTAGGGCGGCTAGGCCGGAAGGCAGGCGACTGGCAGTAGATCGCTTGGCGGACTTGGTGGCGGCCAAAGCCGGTGATTCTGACGATCTCTTGCTGAGAGTGACGAGCATCGAAATAGAGCGCGCGAACACGGATCCTGTCGTGTTCAGTAAGCTGTTTGCCTGCTATTGAAGACGCTGATGATTAGCCCGTGTTCTCCTGCGTGGATTAAAGGGATCGCCATGAAAAAATAGCCAAATCAATAGCCGGATTGCAGTGCGTTGAGGCTGGCCGGCCGTGATCTTTGGTGCGGGGCCCTTTGAGTTGAGGGGCGTTGCTTACGGAAGCCCTCCTCAGGTGGTTGTTGAACTCTCTGACCGGTGCAGATGTATCTTTTTGTGCAGGGATGATTTTTTTTTTTTTTCGATTGAATTGGCCCTGATTGAGCTGTTTTGAACATGGGGGCTCCAGTCGGTACATTGGGGATGGCCGTTATTTTCGTACGCAACCTCAGTAAGGCTGTACAGGTCCAGCTTCTTGGTGAAGCCATCCCTGGCGTCGAGGTGGTAGTAGTACTCTACCTCGGGGCCCTGGTCCACATTCGGCTTGAGGGACCCGGTGTCTGGACTCGAGATGCCTGAAAGCCCGTCACTAGTGGCTGCGTGACGGTGATTCCTCTGTTTTCGCTTCGGTGGAGGAACACGATGTTCTCGCTCTGGAGCCCCTTGTGCAGCTAGCCCGCGGCGTGGAACAGACTGAAGGCTGACGCGAGCCCGTATGCTAGGCGGAAACGATCGCCTAGAAGGGGTGGCTGTGTCCGAGTGGCCCGGATGAGCTCCTTCAGGTTTGTCGGTGGCAGTCTGTCAATGTTGTCCTCGAAGCCCGAGTCCTCGGGCACAGTAAACACGGTGCCGATGCGCTTTTTGCCGTGGGTAGCCGCAAACTTCAGGCCCTCGAATAGACCACAGCAAGGTGGGATGTGGAGTGCCGGCTCGTTGACAGTCTGGAGCATGACGGCCAGCGACTCGGCCCGGTCGCGGAGAGTTTGATAAGAGGGAGCTGCCGGGTCGAGTATGTCCCATTCGATCCGCACTGGATGGCCCATCCTGGTGCGCTCTGTGTACAGCCCAGTCGTCTAGGTGCCGCCGTCCTTGATGACGAGATCTCTTTCCTGGATGGCAGTCACAGACTGCTTGACGATGCTGGCGGCCGACTGCTTCAGGCCCATCAGTTGCGCGGAGAGCTCTACCAGTCTCGGGCTCTGCGTGGCCGGATTTTGGAGCATTTTGACATAGCCCGTCCCCTGAATCTCGGTTGAGCTGCTGGAGACGCGAGACCAGCTGGCCAAAACTGTCCTTCTTTTTGATGACCCAGCTGATGCGGCTCTTGGGGCTTCGCGGGAGTGTCAACTTGGCCATGTCTTTGGCCATCTGGCTGCCCGCCGCCAGGCTCTTGTTCAGGTCGCCAGCCGGTGTCCCCGGCAGCATGAGATTGTGCTTCTTGATGAAGGGCTCGGCCTGGTCGTGCGTCTTTCTGATCTCGCCCAGGATTCTGAGCACCAGATTCTTCACAACGTCTGGCTGCGATGTCAGTGCGCACGAGTCCGGGTCCGAAGTCCTGAAGAAGTCGCCCCAGACAACAAACGAGCTTGTGCTTCTCGATGTGGTATCTCAGCGTCAGGTATCCGCATTCGCCATCGTTGTCAAAGAATGATTCGATCAGAAGGTTGCCGTCCACGGCGCCCTTAAAGGCGGCAATCAAGCCAGTCACTGCAAGTGCGGCGCTGACGGGCTCCATGCCAGTCACCATTTCGTGTGGGTTGTTTTGCGTTGGTGTTCGCAGCAGAGTGGTTTGAGGCGGGTGGGCACCTAGTCAAATCTGGCTCCAGGTCCGAATGCCTCCTCTGGTTTTTAGTAGCCGGTGACGATGATGAGGCTTTTATCTACAGTCCGCTAGTCGCTCGGGCATACGCATTTTGGACACAGTCCCTCGTTCTTGACCGGTCAGCGTAGCTCAGACGCAAAGGGGTGCCAGCCATGTATGCTGAAGCCAGGGGAAAAAACTCAGCCGTAGAGGGAAAACGGTGGCTTCCTCGTGTCTGCCTATTATTAATATTATTAATGTGTGTGCGGTACCCCCGAGCCACCACCCCTGGTGAGCCCAAGGCTGGGGACGTCATGTCCAGCTGCCGGCTCTGATGGATGGTTTTATTTCCACTTCGTTTCTTCTGAGCAATACTACGGAACTTCTTATTCAAGCTACTCTTAGATAGTGGACATACCTTCGCGGTCAACACGAATCAGTCTGGGAGACAACTTACCCTCCCGGATTCAGAGAGCGTCGAAGCAGGAAGCCATGGAGCCGCCGAGGTTGCAAGACCGGGGCCCATGCCGGTGAGCCAAACCAGCCGCCGCCAAGGCCCAAGCTTCATCGACATTCTCGACTTTGGGTTCCAGTGGGGCATCCCGTCCGTGGACCTCATCCGGTTTGGCGTTGTGTCTGTCTCCGAGATAAGTCAGCTGGACGGTGCTCGCGTCGCTTATACAGTCGGCGCCGGGCATTCTGAGGAGTCAAAGATTGTGCCCATAGGCACCACTATTGCCCTAAGATATTCACACAGAGCTCAGTGCCCGAGTCTGCCCACGGCCAGCGGGATCAGCGATCAGCCCTCTCGCAGACTTACGCTGCTATCCTCAGCGAGCTCGGCGTCTTCTGCCGCCAACAACTATCGGAGCATCCGAACTTTGTCAAGCTGCTATTCCTGGGATGGCAGCCACCCAACCCTTTTCCAGTCTTGGTATGGAGCTTGGGGAGTACGGATCTCTGGACTATATTCTACGCGCACCGGGCGCTGGGCTGTCGAGGTCCCAGAAGACATAGATAACCATGGACACCGCCGTGGGCTTGCGTGCCCTGCACGACACGGAGTTTATCCACGGCGACCTGAAGCCGGGAAACATCGTAATCTTCCAGCATCCCGACCCGGAGCGACAGCTGATCGCAAAGTTGATCGACCTTGGAGGCGCGTCTCGGCTCGACACCGCCCCGAGATTCACCACCTCCTTATGGCCTGCGCCGGAAGTCCTCCATGGCGACCCCGACATCGAGTGGGGCAAGTGCGACGTCTACTCGTACGGCCTGGTTGCCGCTAGCATCTGGGCCGCCCAGAAACCTTCGGAGTCAAGCGCCGAAAGTCGTCCTGCATCCTGGAGTCTTTTATCCCAACATATCTACTAGAGGGCGACAACCGAGAGAACTTCCTCCTGGTCATGAAGAGTATCCCTGAAGACAGCCCGGGAAGTGCTCTCCAGCTGAGTCGGGGGCGTTTATCCGCCCCCGGTGCTGCCATCACCGAGGGCCTGCTCAAGTCAGTTCTGGTGCCACGGCTTTGGCAGCGGCCAAGCATGACCGAAATCATCACGCGCTGCTTCCCCAAAATTGGCGATGCGTTGAGTCGAAATCTAAGGTAAGCCCACCCGCTTTGCGCGGCTGATGAGCCATGACTAACCGACTCTCGCAGGGAAGAAATGGCCTTTCAGGCAGAGCAAAGGCGCTTTGTAAAAGCTACCACTCGCCTCTTCAAGGCGCGTAAATAAACCATTAGGCATGGTCACGGTTACGGGAGAGCTCAGCTAAGTCAGTGCCTTGACAGATCTGGTCGGAGTCGTTTCGAGCGCGTCCCCGAAAGTTCCAGGGGTATGTCCTCAGCCAGCTCGAGGAAGAGGTCGGCGGAAGCCCAGACCTGTTCAACCCTGTGTTTGAGGACATCCCAGAAAACGTCGACGAAGGAACCTTGTCCCCTGACCAATACATCGAGCTTCTTCGACAAGGCGCCGACCGCCGGGCTATTTCCGCCGGCGGCGGAGGGGACGGTCTCACGCTCGCCGATGCTGGAGACAAAGGCCGCATTTGTTTTCACATCGCACTATGTTATTTATACCCCGTCGGCACCGACTTCTCGCTGGAGACAGGAATGCGTT
The DNA here is from genome assembly GCA_000733355.1 of Falciphora oryzae. Taxonomy (NCBI): domain Eukaryota; kingdom Fungi; phylum Ascomycota; class Sordariomycetes; order Magnaporthales; family Magnaporthaceae; genus Falciphora; species Falciphora oryzae. Next base: position 520,972 of record JNVV01000016.1, read on the forward strand.
GGCTGCGAGTCGCAGTTCTTGGGGGCTACATGCAGGCAGCTTACCTGTTCCCGCTACTCCAGCATCAATATCCGGAGCAAAGTCCTCCCCCAGTCCAGGAGAGACTGTTGCTTGCCGTTGCAGGGCTGGCAAGAAGCCTACCCTGCTTGGATATCCTCGCCTCTAAGTGGCCCGCGCATTACCAGTACCTGATGGGTATCATACAGCATCAGCACAAGGTCCAACTCAAGCCTGGGCCCAACGACGTGTATCATTATGCTGGACGGTTCCCCTTGCTCATGGCGGAGCGAAATACGCGAGGGCTCACGGCTCTCCACTCGGCCACCTTGTATCGTGAGGATCTTGGGCTCCTCCAGGCCCTCCTGGACCGAGGCGCCAACGTCCTGGCCGTGAGCGAAGACGACTCGTCTCCGCTGATGCGAGCGTTGCGAAACAAGAGCGTAGAGGCCGCCGACCTCATCACGCAGTACTGCTTTCCGGAGCAGCTCGCCATCCTCTTTCGGCGGCAGGCCGATACGAACCGCTCGATCCTCTCGCGCCTAGTAGACGCGTGGCTCCGCGACCGCGACCTCGCGCTCCTCGCGAGCCTCACGTGGGTAATCAACCGCGGCGGCGCCCACTTCTATGGCACCACGTTCATCAGCGGCCCACACCGGGTCGGGAAACCGCTGTGGAACGACGTCCTCGCCCAGGTGCGCCCGCCATCTGAGAGTTGGCGGCTGCGCGGCCTGGCCCTTCTAAACCTGCTCTTCGCCACCTTCCCGGAGCGTACCAACGAGTTGTAGTAGGGTGGCTAGGGCCCGCTGCACGTGGCGACGTTGAACGGCCACGTCGAGGCGGTTCGCAGCCTGCTGCGCCAGCACGGCGCCGACGTCAATCTCGAGGTCGGCCTCTGCGAGTACCACACGGATGGCCCGCGTGACATGCTGGGCCACACAGCGCTCGACCTGGCCGTCATGCGCGAAAAGGCGTTATGGCTGCCCGAGGAGGTGTGGCGGGGCGGATACGAGGACGTCGCGCGCTGGCGGGCCGACTGCGCTGCCATCAAAGACATTCTCCACGCGGCGGGAGAGCGGGAGGGTAGAGGCGCGTCGTTCGGCCAGAAGACGGAGGTCCTGGCGCTGTGCAAAGACTACGACGTTTCGGCCAGCTATAGAGAGCCGGAGCCGTTTGAGCACGACGATTTATGGAGGGGGAAATGGCCCGAACCGCTCCCCCGGGATAGCACCAGCGTGCCGATTCCGGACCTGGACGAGATGAACAAGGGGATGGGCATGCTGGGAATTCTCCTGGACCCTTTACGTACAAGCAGAGACGCCAGTCAGAACAGTGTGGCTGACGTACAGGAGCGGGACAGGTGGAGGATGAAGGCGAATCGGGTTCGGCATATGTGGAGACTCACACGCGAAGCGAAACCAGGATAAGCCGCCTCTGGCAAGGCCAGGGTCGGCGGTGGGACAGGCTCAGAGAAGGACGAACGACGGGGCTGCCGAACAGTGAAGGCTAGCACTAACCGCAATATTTTGTCGCCCCTGGGAGTTTGTCGGTCCGGAACTTCTTGCATTGGTCAAGCGGTAGGGCTTCAAACTTGATACCTTGAGGAGTTTATGGTGGGTGCCTGGGAAAAAGGAAATATGGAACTGGCAGGGGAAAGGGGAAAGGGAAATCGGAAGGAAGCCCAGCGATGGATCCATTGGTAACCAGCCCTCGAGAGCAATGCGATACATGTTCTCGTAATCGGACGCTTGTTGTCTAAGGAATTGTGTCACAGGGTTGAATGCCGGCCATTGATCGTGACCATAAACCCGAACAATTAATAATTCACTATTGGCTTAGGCCTGTTCATGGCATGGGGTGATAGTTGCCAGTCTGAGGTAATACCGTGTCTCACTCTCACCCACTATGCGACCAACGATGGGGCCGTAAAAGGACACAATCCTGTGCACAGCTGGCCACCTGGTCACGGCTGTGAGATGGCCGGTGGGCTATAGCTTGTGTAATGGTATACGAGCGTGCCAATGCACTTGAAAAGGGCGTACAAGAATGAGACGGTAAGCAGCTCTCGGTCTATAGCAGGCACCAACTTTTCAATCACATCCAGGCGGCAGCCAATGAGAATCGGGTGAGCCTTGCCACCGCGTCGCCATAGCAATCACGAACACAGCCGGATATCATGCTTCACAGCCTTCTGGTAGCCCAAAAATCTCAGCTACCGCCGTGGCTCAGCCTTGTGCTGGTTCGTGATGTTCTCGGTCTGGCTTACGTTGGACCGTCGACCCATGATCCCTCGGAAGCATTTGTATGGATTTGTAGCAGAGGAGAGAGTGACCGTGGATGGGGGTACGGATGTTCGTTCGACTGGAGGGGGTTGGCTCGTATTGTTGTGATAGCCAGACACCGGCATAGCCCAGCTGGGGACACTGCCGAGGCCGAACCCAGAAGAAGACGATGGATCGTGAGGCTATCGCCAAGCAGTATAAATAGGCCGTATCCTTCCCCGAGAAGAGTCGAGTTAGTCGTGGCATCAAGCAACAGAGCAGCCAACATCAGACCAGCAGCACAAAACACCACACACATACACACACACCACACAAACACATTACATACATCACACACATCCGCACTCCCCACCGGCAACCATGGGCTTCACATACTACTCAGGACCCTCGTCCAACTTCCCTCCCATGAGCAAGTGGAAGACGTTCGAGGAGATCTTCAACATCAACAAGCCCGAGATGCTGCGGACCGGCGATACGGGCGAGGACGTGGGCCGCATCTGGAACGCCGTGCTCGAGTGCGCAAAGGCGGGCGTCGACGAGCGCGTCATCTTCGCCATCATCATGCAGGAGTCGACCGGCGACGTCGGCGTCAAGACGACCTACAACATGGACGGCCGCGCCACCGCCGGCCTGATGCAGTGCGACGGCAGCCCGGGCTTCGACGGCCGCCACGGCCTGTCCCAGGCCGACATCACGTCCATGGTGCGCGCGGGGACCAGCCACTTCAAGGGGAACCTCCGCGAGCACGGCGACAAGTGGGACGCCGACACCATCTACAAGGCCCTGCGCTCCTACAACTCGGGCTCCTGCGACCCCAACAACCTCAGCGCGGGCCTTGGGGCCACCGACGACTACGTCAGTGATGTGGCCAACCGTCTGTGCGGCCGCACCCGCTGATCGGGAGAATCGAGAGTGACTTCTTTGCTTGGAAGGACCCCTGGGAATCGTATCTGCACCTTTTTGTACCTCTCGTAAACCACGGCTTCTCATCCCTTCGAGTACCGCTAGCCCCTCGTTTGTTAATAATTTCCTGTTAGCTAATTAAAGGGCTTTTTTTTTTTCGGTGCTGCAACTTGTAAGGGGCTTCACCCATAAAACAAGTACTTTTCCAAGTGGCTGCTACGGAAAGGTATTTCGTAAATGTCGATTTCCTAGCGAAATCCTTCCTGCCGATCTGTACCTCCTGACTACAACAACACTGTAGGTCGGCTTTGTTGATATTTGCCTACCTGGGAGGACGAGGGGTCAACGGCACTCGGTGGGCTAAACCGCTTGAACCAAACGCGGCGTACGTGTCTATGTAGGTAGGTGGTTCAGAGCAGATACCGGCTGTATCTGCGGAATATGATGATTGGCCGCAGGCGTGTGCCGAATGTTGTTGTATTATTCATCCTCTAGCGCCTCTCCCCTATTCAGCTCCGATGTGGTCCTGCGGGTTGAGCCGAGGCCCACGAAAAGGCCACCAGCCGAATAATTGATCACTCAACAGCTGAATGGATGCGGGCCAGCTGCTGTGGAGGTCCACAGGTAAATCTGCAAACGGCAACCGATATGTCAGCAAGTATCCGTGGAAAAAGGAGGTTGAGATCACACAGACACAATGGCACACAAGGCGCGCTCAGCGACGACAGCTCATGATTACTGATGACCGCCAGCGTGGCTAGGTTTATTGAGGATGTCGCGATAGCCAGGGCATAATGTCGACTTGACGACTAGCCTCGGAATCTGCATGTCAGAGAAGGATTTAAGTGTGAGAGAAAGCCTCCTTGAGATAGGGAGTAGTCAATATCCATAGCTTCAACGCAAATCCCAGAGCCATCCCGCAACCAGAGACCGTGATCAATCTTTGCCAACATCAGCAACTCCGAAAAGTACTACTAGAAACCAGAGGCAGCATGACGAATGGCCTGGTTCTCCTCACTGGTCTGAACGGTTACATCGCCGCCCAGACCGCTGCCGCCCTCCTGGCCGCGGGCTACTCGGTCCGGGGCTCCGTCCGCAAGTCTGCAAGCGCCGCCCAGGTAGTCGCGGCCCTAGCGGCATACGGGGACCGTCTCGAGGTTGTCGAGGTCCCAGACATCACCGCACCCGGAGCGTTCGACGCGGCCGTCAAGGTAGGTCTAGTCCTCTCACTGGCATTCATCAGCGGATCGATTGCTGGGCCTATGTCTAACAATTTTGTCGGCCGTAACCACAAACAGGGCGTCTCCGCAGTTGCTCATCTTGCGACCCCCGTCTCTCTTAACTTCGACGATCCGGAGCTGGTGCTCAGGACGGCCGTGGAGGGGACCACGCGCGTCCTCGAGAGCGCGGCCAAGGAGTCCTCGATCAAGAGCTTCGTGTTGACGTCCTCGATTGCCGCCATTTTCGGGCCCAAGGGCGATGGCCACGTGTTCACCGAGAATGACTGGAACACCGTCTCCGAGGCACTTGTTGCCTCGAAGGGCAAGGAGGCACCTGGCCTCCACATCTATGCAGCCAGCAAGGTCGCGGCCGAGAGGGCCTTCTGGAAGTTCAGAGACGAGAGGAAGCCCGGCTTCACCATGACCGCTGTGAATCCCGTGTAAGTGAACACCTGGCTCGAGCCAGGTCATCGAACCTGAGAGACGAGGGGAAACGACCCCCGCTAACCTTTTTCTGATATCCAGTTTTGTCGCGGGTCCTCCGCTTGTCACGCCCACCTCTGGCGACCAGATCGGCGACACGGTGTCGTGGGTGTTTCACCTCCTGGCCGGCCGGAAGATGTCCACCGTGTTCTCTGGGGGTGGATTTACCGATGTCCGCGACGTGGCGCGCATGGTCGTGTTCGGGATCGACCAGGCCGACAAGGCTGACGGCGAGCGTTACATCGTCTCGAGCTCGTTCGGCACGCCTCAGTCCGCCGTGGACGTGCTGCGCAGGGCCTACCCGGGGAGGCGGGATATTATCGAGGTCGGCAACCCTGGCGAGGGGTACAACACCGACTACTCGTACCCGTCCAAGTCAATCTACGACTCGAGCAAGGCCGTCAAGGCGACGGGGCAGCCGTTCATCGGGTACGAGAAGATGGTGCTCGATTCGGCAAAAGCCTTCGAGAGGCTGCTGTGAAGTAGAAGTGCGAGTCTAGAGCACGATTTGGGTCATTGGGACAACCACGCCATCGCTAGTGTCTGGTCGTGGAAGATTGAGCGGGTACGCGTGTATGCTCGAATAAATTTCCCTGTGGAATTTTTACTCAAAGCTGCGGCAGGAGTGGCGTAAGGAGAATTCGAAGGGTCCTAGGAGCCTTTCAAATCGCGCAATTCACAACATTTACGTCGTAAACGTACATCTCCCCCGTATATTTACCGACGGCCATAAGTTTGCTGTCCCAGCTGAAAGCGGCGGCGCTGAAAAAGGACGAGTCGTCCACACGGGCCTCGCCCAGGAATCTCCCAGTCACCAGGTCCGAGACGTCGAGACCGACCTCGGTGCGGCAGATCAAGTATCGGCAGTCGGGTGAGATCCCGAGGGGCCAGCCTTCGGTCGAACGCGCCGCTCTCAGGCTGTAAACCCGGGCCTCGCCCGACGCCGGGTACCACAGCATGACTTCGCGGCCCCACACACTGGCGACTACGCTGCCGTCAGGGCTCGCCCGGAACAGACTTGCACCCTCGTGGTGGTGCGGGGAGTCCGTGACGGCCATCTCGAACTTGCGCAGCGTCTGGCCCGTGTCCAGGTCCGTTATGCGGGCGGCTCCATCCAAAGCCGCGCTCGCGAGTGCAAACTCTGAGCCCGCCTCGGAGCCGCCGATGCTTGGTACGAAGGCGAGGTGCGTGAGGCGGCCGCCGAAGTTGGGCAGCACCCGCAGCTGCCGTGGAGGGTTTGACTCGGTGACGGCGACGAGAACAACCCTCGACGGGTTGTTCGTCGAGGTGGCCGCGATGAGCTTCCCGTCCGGTGACCAGGCGATGGGCTCTGAGACCGGCAATGGCACAGATACG